>JALLPD010000768.1:0-21006 GCA_036940065.1 Cyclotella cf. meneghiniana
TCAACCTGTAGAAGTCTACATAAATTGGTACATGATGTGGTACCTTAAAAAGATACGTTTTGCAGGGAACATATCTTTTTGGACTTAGGCCTCATTTTTGAACTGTCTGTCCATTGTCCGTTTTTGGTCAGTCTGGCCATCATCAATCTGTCTGGCCATTGTCTGTCATCCAGTGGATATGTTCCATGTGGAACTCATTCATATGTTCCATGTGTGCTTTTGTACTCATGCTAGTTCTCACAATCGTACACATGATCGTATGAGCAATTGTGTGCACAATCGTACGCATGATCATTTTTGGTAGGTCCAGGGTTTGATCCCCTGGCTTTGCATCATGCTCTTTTTGGTAGGTCCAGAGTTCGAACCCCTGACCTTGCAGTGTGATCTTTTTGAGGGTCCAGGGTTTGATTCCCGGACCCCATTGCCTGTTTCATGTCCGTAGTATCCATGGCCTATGTCAAGCAGTCAGCAATGGTCATCAAGAAAAAATTTATCTTGATGCTAGAACTTGCACAAGAAATAGTTCTGAGAACCCCATTCCAAGAAAGCTTGAACTCCCAATTTTTCACCCCAAAACTTCTACCACAGAACCATTCAGCCCCAGTTGCTGCCACCTCAAGAACCCAATAAGACCCAGCATACATCTGCAAGTTAAAGATGCAATCATAGCAATTATGGTCAGATAGATGAGCTGATTGAAAAGTTTAAAAGGAAGCATGAGACTTCTCAAACACTCTGTCAAACTACATACAACTTGCAAGAGTGTAGACAACAAAGTCCTAATGCCTAAAATGTATCACTGATGGCATTGACACACTATAATTTGTTAGAAACCAAGTCTCAAAGAGCCAGCACATTCATTCTCAATGAAAGAGAATCTTCTTGCCAGGCAGCCAGCAAATATATAAGTGCTCTTACATTGGACACCATCAAGCAATGGCATTTTATACTCAAAGAAACAGAAAGGGAGAGCAACAGTGACAAATGTCTTGAAGAGGAGAAAAAATTAGGAGAAATGAAGAAAGAGCCCTAGAATCTGACTTTGCCTGCATCACCCTGGAGAAGACCAGGATTGCTGAATTGCCCCAAAATATGTCAATAGACCTATGGAAAGAACACAGAGAAAAGATTTGATGCAGAAAATCAATGCTGCACAAGCAGTGCTACATCAAGAACAAGAGGAGAATGAAGAAAATGATGAGGGTTGTTATGGACTTGGGCACAGAACAAACAATGCCACCCATCATTCAAATATTTTAGAAAAGATGTTCAAGAGCAATCTCAGGAAAGAAAAAAGTAAACAGGAACAAAATTTTTTGCCTGATGCCAAAAGCCAATCATCAAAACCACAAAATATGGTCACAATTCAAACGCTAACTCAAATCATGGAGAGTCCCCTAACAAATCTTCCAGAATAGAAATAAGCAAGAATGACCACTGTCAGAGCCCATGCAGAGACTGAGCCCAAACAAGACAAGAATCAACCAGGAGATCAGAGCAACAGCAAGGGAGGAAGCAGGAACAAACCACCACCCACTCCTGCACTGAGGAATGGATGCCACAACATACAGCAAACAGTCAGATCCAAAGCAAACATATCAAATAAGCAAGAAGAAAGAGGAGATCAAGGGCAAAAAATCAAGGAGGATCATCCAATGCTGGATCAGGCAGAGGAGACACAAGGCATTAGAATGGCATACATGCCATCAAAACATTGAATTTTTCAAGCTTGTCCCCTTTGGTACCATCATCCCCCAAATATACCCTGATAATACTACCTCTGTTTAATACTTATTTCTCATTACATAATTCAGTTAATACATTCACTACATTTCTAAAAGCCATTGCCTTTGGGTCAAATGTGGTGAAATGCTTGAAGTAATTTCAACTTGTTATCCTTGTCAACAAGACAAAAAACACTCCAAAGCTTCATCAAATCAGGTTCCACTGTAAAACAAAAACTAGATATTAGTGGAAAAGGGCAATGGTATCATTATTTAGATTTGAAAACTAATGAAATGATGTAACCTTCCAATAAAAGACCCCAATGCTCTTCCACTCTTCATACTTATCAGTACCCTTGCCATGTATCTCAGCACAGTAGTCAAAATTTATTACAGTATGAAATTTACCCCCTTGAGATTGAGGTGATCTTTTAGGATGTTAGAAATCAAATTCATTATTTGCTTTCTCATCAAAATCTTGACTGCTTCATTGAGGATTCCCAATTTGACCATTCTTCTGTGTAGTGCCTGCTTAAAACAAAACAAGCAACTGATGATTTTGGCTTCAGCAAAATAGTTAGCAAATTGAAGTAAGATTTCTCTCAAAACCAACACCAATAAAGGAACAAACAATGGAATCAACACCTGATGTAAGTCAGTCAAAAGCTTGCCAGTAGCACACAGAAGTCTTGCCTGTAGCAATTGTAATGAAGATGCAGAGTTGCATATAAAAACCATAATAATGAGGCATTGGTAGAAGGGATGGGGCACAATATTGTATGTGGCATCAATAAACATGTGGGGCAAGAATATAATTTGGCAAAAAAGGAGTGAATAATCAATATCAGATGATAACAACAGTAGAGATTTTAATAACTTACCATTGGGTTAAATAGGAGATTAAAGAGTTGTGGTAGTGCAATATGCATCATTCACTATATTGTATCATCATAAGAAGAAGAAGGGGAGCTGTACATGAGAAAAGCAGACTTCTTGATTCCTCTTACTGAGTTAAATCTTAGAAATGGTTCTACCTCAAAGAGTTCTTTTTCAAGCATGATATACAAGGGTTTTGCATTTGTGTTCTATCCAAGCTATAAAGTTTGGACCAACCTCTTCACTGAAGTTTGTGACTGACATTGGCCAAGAATCTGTAACATGCAAAGCTGGAGGACCTCCTGCAACCTCCCAAAGATCTTCTTCAGTACATGCAACACACATGAAGTACAAAGTCATAAGATATTAGTTTGTGAGAAACAGTAATCAAACGATGTTTTCCTTCTAAGAAAACTTCCAAGAAAAACTTCTGAGAAACACCCATACCTGTCAAATGTGTTTCTCAGCAAAAATACCCACATTTTTTTCTTTCTTGGAAACTTTCTCATGGGACAGATCCTGTTGACAGTGTCAGAAAGGATCTAGTCATGCAAATGCTTCAACCATTGCCAATCTCTTGCAGGATCCACTGTGTGTTGTGAATGCATGAGGCATCTAATTCCCCATGAACAGAGCACCCAAGGGTTTTTAAGACCCTTTTCATCAACACACATCTTGTGGCCATTAAGAAGTAAGTACCTAACAGACTCAAGCCACAAGAGTGTGAGAGGAGCCCTGGAAGGAACAAAGCACCCATCCTGTATATCCTAGAAAAGGATACCATTCAAGATACCTCCTCTGAATGCACAAGAACATCATGCTGCTTAACGAGCTGGAGCTTAGGGTGACCATGTTCAACCAAGGTTCATAAGAGTAAATTCAAAGTCATTTGCAGACAGCACTCAAGACCATCAGGAAATGGGACTGTTAGCAGCCTACAATAAAGCTCACAAGGAAGACAAGGAGGTAGAGAAGAAGCTTGCAAAGGCCACCGAGGCCTATAACAGCTACCAGGGTATGGATGAAAATTGTTCTGAAAACACACATTGATAGAGGGGTGCACATAAAGTTTTTCATCTGAGTCAGGTGTGGTCTGTCCATCACATCCATCCTACCTTTGGTATCAAAAAAGGTTTATGATCCAAAGTCAAGTCTCTCCAATGGCATCAACACTGTAAGCAAGCAAACTACTGCTCTTGCACAAAGTTTACAAGGTACAGGTTGGATTCAAAACATGCAGATTAAACTGAGCCTACAGATGCAGGAGCATCAGATTAGAGACTCATGGTCAACTGATTTTGCTATTTTATGAGTAACTATTCTGATAGCGTAACATTCGTGCACAGAAATGAGTGGTCTTGACACACTGTGTAAGTTTACTTACTTACTAGGTAGATACAGGTATTTACCTGGATTAACACACCCTTGCAAGAGGACTCATGATGTGAGTTAGGCTGCTATTGCGGTGTGTTTGTAACTGTGGCTGAGTCGTAGCATTTTGATGACCAGTTGTGGTGTAATGAACTCGTGGCGGATGTTTTGATGATGTGCTGTGGGATGATGTTTGGTCCAGTAGTCTGCATAGTAGAGTTTGCCTGGGCACCAGTAGGTGCAAAATTGGTCCTGGCATTTTCAATCTTGCAGCCAGTGGAATCTCATGTCCATTGCTTTTGTGGGTTTTGGTTGTACTTTACCATTTACGATGCCCTCTGCTGTTGAGTTGTCTGTTTGCAGTGGAGTGTCTGGTTGTTTGTGGCCCAGTTCATGGAGGATGATGCAAATGTATACTGCCTCCCAGGCCATGATGTACAGACCTGCTAGTTTGGCTTCGGTGCCCAATTCCATGACATGTTTAATGATATGGGCAATATTTAAGATGTCACCCTTGTTGGATGGGATTTCTGCATTGGAAGAAAGGAAGAAGTGGCCACCAGCTGGCTGCATGCACCAGGTTTGCTTAGATAGCTGGATCGCTGTGTATGGTGAGGATCATGTCACTGGCATTGAAGGTGAGGACTGCATCATCTTGGGAGGCAATGTAATCTAGAAGTTGCTTTGTCTGCCGGAGTGTCTCCATAGTGGGGTGCACCAATTGTGATGCATTGGCACTGATGGGACAGAGGAGTGTGAGGTTGACCGCTTGGCCTAGGAAAAGAAAGTTTCCACAGACTTGCTGGATGAATTTTATGCCCTGCTTGTCCAGAGGAGGTGACATAAAACGTTCCTTGGCGTATTGTTTTTTGGCACCATATTTGATGGACACACAGGGAAGAAGCAAGTGTTGAGGGACCTGTGGTCTTGCATGCTGAAATTGTTTCAGAGCTTTGTGTACGTACCCAGGCATGGAGAGATGTACTTGGACTTGGCGTAGTCCCAGTCCAGTGTGATGCCAATTTAACGAGAGCTGCTCCATTTGTGGTGACTTAGTAATGCTCCCGTAACATCTGAAGGAGTTGTTGCTGGTGTTTGTCTCCAATGTATTTGACACCAAAATCATTGACCACTAATGTGAACTGGATTGGGCACCAGTCAGGGAACCAAAGGCCAGGCACTAACTTGCTTTGGTTGTAGCCATGGGTGTTGAGTTATTTTTCAAGCAGTTCATGGTAAGGAGCCCTGCCTGTGGCAGACCATACATTGCAAGACAAACTTAGACATAGATGGTCCCATCTTGTTCTGTAATGTGGTGGAGATGGTATTCATTGACAATTTCCTCAGGGATGTTGCTAAGTTTGAGTCGAAGATACTCGGGTCATGGGAGTGGGGTCATAAGGTTGAAATTGGATATGTCCATGGTCATGAACTTGGCTCCGTTGGTGGAAATGATGCTGTTAAACAGAAGTTTAGCCATGAGCATGTTGGCCGTTGGGGTGGCCACTTCACCGGGGTAATTGATTCTGTCGCCACCCATGGTGAAGCGAGTGTGGTTGGGTTCAGGGTTTTTGGAGCGTATGTTGCAGACAAAGCACCCGTATGTTACATCTTTGTGACGGGCGTGGGGAATGTTGGCTTTGCGGATGAATTGGATCATGTCAGTGCCTTGGATGTGGCCGCCTTCACCTTGGGCAAGGCGCCCAAATTCGTTGGCAGAGGAGATGGTCCACTCTCCCTGATAGACAGGGTGGTGCAGGAGCTGTTGATATTTGAGGAGTTTACCCGTGGATTTGTCAAGGACCACAAGAGCTTTGTAGACTTGATTTTCAAGTCATGAGAGACAAGAGGATCTTGAGTGGGTGACCAGTGTGGGCTGTGGAATGCGTGAAACTCGTGATCACATGCTTTGGGCAGGTGGAGCTGTTAAGCAAGTGATGGAGGCAGTTTGTGATCGGGTATGTCATGCTGGTGAATTGGGGTAGACAGGGATGGGGTGGCACGGAGTGTGGCGCTGACGGTCGGCAGCCTGTCAGCAAGGGCATGGGACCTGTCAGGAGGGTAAATCCGGAATAGTTGGCACCATGGAACTAGGGGTGCACAGATTGTTATTGTCCACCGTTAGAGGAGGTTGCTCCACCCTTGGAAGCGCGGGTGCCCTTGTAGGGGTAGTCAGCAGAGGGGAGGGGTGGTTTGAGTCAAGCTGGGTGGAAGCCTGCTGCAGAAGTGTTTTGAGTTGTTTAATGTTGTGATTGTTGTTCGAGAGCTCAAGACCTTTGGAGAGCTCAAGACCTTTGAGAGATCTTGAGCAGTCTGAAATTGCTGCCATGAGATTGTCGGCGGCGGTGAGGCTGGGGCTGGTGATGTGTTTATTGTGGAAGTGCACAGTGTTGCTGAGATGTTCACTGTTGGTGGACTTGATGTGGCAGTGGTGGGTACGGTAGTGCTCTGGTGAAGTATTGAGGTAGCAACCACTGACAGAGTGGATAGAACAGGTCCCCAGGTAGTCGGTTTTCTTTTGGACTTGGGCATTGCAACCAATGGGGGCAAGTGGCATTTTGTTGTAATCAAAAGGACCATTGAGGTGGGCTTAGGCAGAGACCATAAGCATGGCCTTGGATTGTCACAGGACATTGAGGGTGATTTCTGCCTCGGGGGGAGTTTGTCTCAGAGGCGTAGCAGAAAATTGTCTGCTGTACCTGCCAGAATGCTGAGGAAATGTGATTTCTGCCTGGGGGGGGGAGTTTGTCTCAGAGGTGTAGCAGAAAATTGTCTGCTGTACCTGCCAGAATGCTGAGGATATGTGCATTGAAGTTGCAGATGGCCACTTTGGCGGCGTTAAGTCAGTGGCAACCAGGTGGGACCAATTTGAGTGTGATTTTGTACTTGTCCTTGATGAGGTCTTTCATGGCAGTGGATATCTTGTTGTCCATGACATGCTTACGCGGTATAACTCCTGCTCATGTGAGACGGAGCATTAACATGGAGTAAGCACAGGTGAGTTTGGCATTGGTACGGTTCTTGAGGGGCTCCACCAATCTGGTGCTACTATTGATTTCCACCATAACCATGATGTGCTTATTGCCCAACTGCAAGCGCAGTGGGAATTAGCCCGTCTGGTTGGAGAAAATGGTGTCTCGTACATGGTAAGTGTTGGTGTAGACATCCTGGACTTTGCGCCCATGGAGGTGTGGGGAGTGCACTTCCTCAAAAGGAGGTGGCTTGGGTTTGGTTGAGTGGACGTTCTTGCGCATTTGGTTGAGATGCCCTTTAGGAGTTTCCACAGAGTCCGGATAGTATTTTTGGATGTTCTTGGGAGTAAGGAGAGGCCATCCCATAAAGTAGCCGGCTTGGACAGCCTTGAGCTAAGTGGATTTGACTGGGTACCCACATACAACATGCATCCATTTGATTGCTTGTTCTGTGGAGGGTAGGTCATAGACACTGTTGGCCTGGCTGAGTATGGTGTGTGCATTATTTGATGCGATCTGCAGTTGCCACTGCCCTCATTACTGGACAAGAGGGATGCGGTAAGGGCCATGCTCATCCCGTACCCCCATGAGGAGTGGCTTGCAATGACAAGTGATGAGGAAATCAGTTTCTTTGTGTACTGTGACACCATCTTTGGTGAAGATGGAGACAGTGCCATCATTGGCTGTTTTGCCAAAACTCATGAGGGAAGTGGGAAAGTCATCAAAGGAGTCGGCAGCTAAAGCCGTTTGTGACAGATGAGGAAACTGTAACACAGTGGAATGCTTGCCCATACTGGTACCGCCATTGGCAACACCAATGCGCTTGGTGGAAGGGCGCATGATGGGAAGTCTAGCTGCAATGCAGTCAGTCACACTGAGGTAATGGCCGTCTGCACTTGAGTTGTAAGTGAGCATTGGTGTGTCATCCGTTGGGTTGAAGTAGCAGATGTGTGCTTGCGATTGGAAGGCAACGTGCTTGGCCATGGGCAGACAGCGCTGGTATGCACATTTGAGGGTTTAAGCAAGGGCATAGCCTGCATTCGTGGTGGCCTGGAGAAAAGTGCCCTTGTGGTTGCAAGTGCATGAGTGGGCATAGTTAATGTGCTTGGAATGGGGATTGACGGGGTTGGCCTTGGCGGTGGCAGTGCATTCGTCTTTTGCCGAAGTGATATGGTAGTTGAGGAGTGCACGGTCAGCTGCCATTGCGATACATTTGAGTTGGCCAGCATGTAAATGCCTGAGAGCTTTAAGTTTAAATGAGTGAGTGCTAGGTGCAGGAGCAGGTGTGGTGGGACTGTCCAAGGGGGTGTAGTGGTTGGTGGGTTGGCAGCATACTGTGGAAAAGTGGAGTAGGCATTGCCAATGGCAATATAGATGGGCCATTTTGAAGTACCAGTAGGAGGAAAAGTGTTAGTTCCCTTAGTAATTTTTATTCAATCATCCGCAGTATTTGACCCTACCCGTCACACATTCCCACTCTCCAACCCACTGGAATCCGGGTATTTCACCGAGCGCAGCCACAAAATTGATCCTGGGTTTGTAGGTAATTCCCATCTCCTTACACATTCACTCTGGGCAAAAACCTTTGCACTTCTGGTTCCAAAAACAGTCTTTCTCAGGAATATTGGGGTGTTGACAGTTGCAGCAGAAATGACAATTATGCTTACAGGGGTTGTCTTTGGGGAATCACATCACCCCTGGGAGTATGACCGAGCCCTGCCTCTATCCCTGCATTTGCTATCCCGGCAAGGTGTTGAGTGACATGTGGTGTTGTGTGCGCTGTGCCGGGACTTACCTGCAGAAGATTTGCTGTAGCACGGGTGGCGTAGACAGCCCCATTGATGTTGTCATTGTTGTAGGATTTGTGATGGAGTAATTTGGTGAGCTCGTAGATTTGGTTGGCTACAGTATTGGCTGATCCAGTGGCGGTAGGGGGTGGGGCTTCAATGAGTTTGCGGATGCCATTGGCGTCTGCTAGTTGCCGTAGGAATGCGGCAATGCTGATGCTGGTGTGGGCGTAGTTGTAGGAGTAGATATGGTGGATGATTTGTAGGGCAGGATAGAATTTGCACCCCTGTGCTTCACTGGCAGTGAGTTTGATGTTGGCAAGCAGCACAAGTGCAAGTTGGGTGTCATCTATGACTCTGCTGTAAGAGTGCATGCATGCAATTTTGGCTTGTAGGAGTTTGATGTTGGTGATGCCCATTTTTGGAAGTCAAAACAGAAGGAGAGGATGCTGCAAGCTGGTTGAGCACATCCCTTGTGTTGAGACGGTCAGCCCCTTGGATGGCAGTGGTGATGAGTTTGTGGAGCTCGTAGTCATCAATGCTCCTGTAGTCTGTTCCATTGGCAGTGTGGAGGACTATGTTGGTGATGTTGGAGCCGATTTTGTTGGTGATAGCTTTGGTGGTGCCTTCTTTCACGCCAATGACTGCTTGGTTGATTTGGTTGATGCGGTTGGCTTTGTCTTGTGTGTCAGCACAAGCGGTGATAGTCGGGAGCACAGGGAGTAGTAGGGTGGATGCAACATCTGCAATGGCTTGTGAATCATCAAGGACAGATTTGATGGTAGCGGTATTGGTGGAATGAATGCAGGAGAGTATAGATGGTGGAGTGGCCATGCTGCTGATGAGCAGTTTTTCCATGCTGTTGCCAGGATCGTCCGGGTTGTATGTGCTTTTGAGCACATGGCAGACTACCATAACAAATGTGGTAATGGTGTCATGGGTGTATTGGTTGCTGGAGTTGCGTGGGAGCATGAGTTTGCTGATCGCTGCCATCATGTGGTCCCATGTGGTGGTGTGCGCTGTGAAGCAGGCATCTGCCATGGTTGCATGGTGCAAACATAGCCAAATTACAGATGCGGGAGCATCAGATAAGAGACTCATGGTCAACTGATTTTGCTATTTATGAGTTAATATTCTAATAGCATAACATCTGTGCACCAAAATGAGTGGTCTTGACCCACTGTGTAAGTTTACTTACTTACTAGGTAGATACAGATATTTACTTGGATTAACAGAGCCTAGACATTACCATTGCCTATGCTCAATTATATTTTTATTATGATTCTTGCCTTCACAGTGTCCAAACTTGGTTCAAAACCATGTAGAGTCAGGCTTAATTAGCCCCATCACCTTAATCAACTGATTGATCACAATACATGACCTCCTCCATAGATCCTTGCCATACCTCTCCATCATCAAACATAGACATGGCTTCAGTGATGGAGCCCTCCATTGAAGACCCATCATCAAATACAAGCACCTATGCAAGTACTCCTTTGGTAATGCAATCCCCATCTATTAATGGGCCTGTAGTTTCTACTGTAAGTTGCCTAGGTGCATGTCCTGCCATCTAATGGCTGATTTGAACTATGTACTGCAAGTCACCTTCACATTTCTGGTTGTCTCCAATTTTCAGAACTGTCACACACCATCAATGTAGCTCAAGAATTGCCCACAAATTATGTCATTTTTGTACAGCAGTCATGCTTCAGAGCAACCATACATATGGTTGTTCACAACAGGAAGTGCCTGGCCCATCTCTGGCCTAAAGATACATCATTTTTCCTATTGTGACCACAATGTGGAGCAACCATATGCATGGTTGATTGCTACACAAAATGCAGAACCAAAGCATGAACCCCAAAAAAATAATTTTTTGTTCAATTGACCATATGCATGGTTGATTGGAACATTAAATGCCACACCCAACCCTGGGCCCAAAAATACATATTTTTTTATTCTTACAGTGGCCACAAGGGACCCAATGTTGATTGCAACATAGGACCCAACTGTAGGCCATGTATGTGTGATGTTCTTCCAACTTTAATCCCTTAAACATTGTTTTGTCTCTTTTCCATATTAGACAAATGACACTGTTAGAAAGATGAAGAGAAATTATGGATCTAACAGATCACTATCTCGTTGCCAAAGAAGTGGCCAGGCAAAACAGGTTGGTGCTTTGTGTCAGAGGACTTCTTTCCTTAGACCACACACCCTGGTGTCTCTCTCCTCTGCATTAAATGCAATATCTTACTCCCAGATAATTGAATCACTTGTCAACAGCCTGAGATATAAGAAGAAGCAGGAGGAAGTAGCAAGGGCAGAGGAACCCTCTCTTAGGGAGCAGATATCCACATTGCGCGAAGACATTGCTCATCAACAGGGTTTTTCTGCCCAGAAGTGGCGGGAGATTGCAAAGCTAGAGGTCACAAATACAAAGGCATATCAACTTCTTGATGACAGAACTGAACAATTAATTTCATACAATGACAAGAAGGAAGAACAGCTGCATCTTGCCAAGTCTTGTGCACTTAAAAGGGTTTCATCTTTTGAGAAGAACCACTTTTCAAAAATTGCCAGCCAACAATCCAAATTATTCAAATTGGAATGTCATTTGAGAAAACTATTGTTGTGTTAAAAGGCCAGATACAGAAAGTACAAATGGCCACTGAGTAAGTGAAGAAAATTCTTGGGTTTTTGCCATTCTTTTGAATCACCCAATATTTCTTTCATTTAGGTTGAAAGTTTTCTCTGCCAATGAAGAGGACCAAGCCAAAGTGCAAAATGAATGAATATTAGCTTGTCATGCATCATCCATCAGGGATGCATGTGATACAAAAAAGGAAACAAACTTTCTATGTCAAGAAAGGTGATTCCTGTTCAAACTGACTACGCTAATGCTCTAACTTATATTGATATGTTTCACTCAGAGGCTTGTTGGAGCCCTAAGAAAAGACCAAAGAGATCATGTCATAAGTTGAGCAGTTAATCAACAGCACTTGAGGCTGTTAAAGAACAAGTTTGCATACATGTTAAGGGATTCATTTAAAAGAATCTTCATCATCCCTGGTCCAGGAATGTATTCACCAAAAGAGTTGCTCAGTCATGATAAAATTATCCCTCAGCAGAAGAAATATAGCATTCCTAATTTACCCACAATGGAGTTTCCATCTAGAAAGCAAACTGAACAGATGGGGACAAAATCTTCTGATGTCAATGAGGCAATTAAAATGAGAAATGAAGTAGAGGCAAAGGGGGAAACAGACTGATACAAGAAGTAACAACGCCAAGACCAGAGGTAGATAAAAATCTGTAGGATTAGAAATTGAAGAGCTTTGGACATACACAGAGGAGGATGAAGCAGAAAAGCAACTGTGGTGTCAAGGTGTGGCTGTGTTTGGAAATAGAGTATATATTTGATGGAATCAAGAATACTTGAGGGAAGGCAAGGCATCAATTACTGTGGAAATACTAATGAAGTCCAAATGCAATGAGCATGTTGAGAGGAGTTGGAAAATGAGTGTATATGACTAATAAAACTTCATATGTCTGAAAGGCCCAAACTACTTCTCAATACAAGTAATACCATCTACTTTATCATAAGTATTGTTACACAAAACATGTTAGGAAAGTATCAGTTAAGTCATGCTACTGTATGTCATTACTTATTCAGTGTAAGTATTACTAGCAAAACATGTGGGTATTTTCCAACACTTCTTGTCTGTAGATACAACAAAAACTCCAGTTATTACTTTTCTCTGTGCAGTGTTGTTACTCGTGTGATGCACAAGTTACACACATAGATTATACTATCACTAATGTTGTTCTTCGGCAGTGACTAATTCAAAAATACTGCATTGATACTTGTACTTTCTCTGTGCTTCAACTAATCTTTATCACAATTCACTACAGTTGGTGAAAGCCAGTTATCACAGCAAACAACACAATAATCAATCAGGCAAAAGACAAGAGACATGACACCATCCTCCATGTGAAAGCCAGACATGATACAGTCAACACAACAATGAAGCAGGTTAACATGAGAAACAGAAGACAAGGTATGGAGGGAGGGTTAATGATGTGTCTCCAGTAGCATGGAGTGGGGTGGCATGTTCAATCAAAATTATAATTGTGCGGTGCTGAAAAATAACGTAAAAAGTGGGATGAATAATTACTCATGTTTTTTAAAGATTCCATCAATAATGGGTGGGCATGAGGGGTTGATGGCATTGGATCAGTAGAAGGTGTTCAGGAGGGGAGATATGGTCAATCACAATTTCTTGGTGAAAAAGTTAAAAAACTGTGTAACTTCTTTAAAAATGTACCAAACTCACTGTTTTTTACAGATTCTGTCATTATGGTGGATGCAAGGGTTGAAGGCATCAGATCAGTCAAAGTGTACTCAGGAGGGGAGAAATGGCCAATCATGGTTTCACAGCACATTGTGAGATGTCAGTTAAAATATTGTGTAACTTCTTTAAAAATTCAACCATTTTTTTACAGATTTCGTCAATAATGGGTGGACATGAGGGATTGAAGGTGTTGGATCAGTCAAAGGGTGGTAAGGAGGGGAGAAATGGCCGAGAGTAATTCCATAGTGAAAAATACATGACATTGTGAGATATTGGTTTAAAAACTGTGTAACTTCTTAAAAATGAAACAAACTCACCATTGTTACAGATTCTGACAATAATGGGTGGACACTAGGGGTTGAAGGTAATGGATCAGTTGAAGGGTGGTCAGGAGGAGAAATGTGGACAATCATTGTTTCACGTAGAAAAAAGTGACATTGTGAGATGTTGATCAAAAAACTTTGTTACTTCTTTTAAAATGAAACAGTCTTACTGTTTTTTTCCAGATTCCAGCAAAAATGGGTGGGCAGAAGGGGTTGAAGGTGTCGGATCAGTCAAAGGGTGGTCAGGAGGGGAGACATGGCGGATCATGGTTTCATGGTTGAAAAATATGTGATATTGTGATCCTTGGTTAAAAACAGTGTAACTTCATCAAAAATGAACCAAACTCACAGTTTTTGCAGAGACATGAGGGGTTGATGGTGTTGAATCAGTTGAAGGGTGGTCAGGATGGGAGATATGGCAGATTGGGGTTTTGCAGTGAAAAAAGTGAAGTTGTGAGATGTTGGTTAAAACTGTGTAACTTCTTTAAAAATGAAACAATCATATGGTCTTTACAAATTCCATCAATAATGGGTGGGCACAAGAGATTGGAGGTGATGGATCAGTCAAAGTGTAGTTGGGAGGGAAAGCTGATAATGGTTTCATGGTTGAAAAATACGTGATATTGTGAGTCCTCGGTTAAACACTGTGTAACTTTGTCAAAAATGGACCAAACTCACAGTTGTTTTACAGATTCCATCAATAATGGGTGTACACAAGGGGTTGGAGGTGTTGGATTGTCAAAGTGTCATCAGTAGGGGAGAAATTGATGATCGCAGTTTCACAGTAAAAAATGACATGATGTCTTTATAAGGAACATGGTGGATGGCATAGTGGTGACATGGCAGATGCCACATCACACATTCTGCACTCAAGTAGTAGATATGTACTTCTCCAAATGTAAACAACAAAATGAGATTATTACATTCTGTCCAAAAATACTACGAAAAATTGAAGGTAATTAAGTCTTTACACACAAAGACTGGAACTAATGAAACTTGCAAGATAGGTAAAAATGACTACATATTACTTGCGTCATGAGTGATTTCTTGGACGACAACTAACAACTTATAATTGTTTTTTTACTTACAACACTTAATTTACCAATAACATCTGTAAGTACACCATTAAAATGGACAGATCTCGTATGTAAACAATGTGAATGATGTAATTATAACATATTTATACTTACAACCTCTGACTAAGGGGCTTTCAGATATAATTCATGTGTATGAGTATGTAGGAATATGTATTCTATATGGAAGCATGTAGGTTACTAAGTACTTTGATACTAGTCCTACATATTTGAGTCACTGATGCCAAAACAATGCATACCAGATGTTCTACAAAGGGATATTTTTTAAAAAAATTGTAATATACTCACATATAGCTGCCATTAGAGTTTTAGTGTTTATCTGATCATTAGAAAAAAGTGAATTTTGGGGATGCACCCCCCAAGCATTGAAAAAGGCAACTGAAGCCAAAACATGCACAACCAAGGCCATAGTTCTTGTGATTAACCAGGTGTTCATGTTATACTTCAACCTACTCACAGTCGAAGCAAGAAAACCTTGGAACAAAATCATCAAAGAACAAAGTATTGTAAACCCTGGACAGACCTATCCCAAGAAGAGTACAATCTTGTGGGGCTCCTTCATGGAATGCATCACATTCCACCTACAAACTTTGTTCCACTATGATGCTGCTGAAGTGAAATTATTCTACAGAAACAATGGCTTGAAGTAACCTAAACAGGTATCGATTTGACATTTTGTGCAGCTGATCCTGCACCTTAATGGGTACTTGGACCTCCTACCATGTTTGTACTACTCTTCTAAGTCATCCAAGTCCATAAAGGTTTTGTACCCTTCTATGATGCCAACCTAGTCAGCCACATCCTCAGGATAGTCCCTTGGAGTTAGGGGGACAATTACAAGCTCAATACAGCCACCATACCACAAAGTGTCAGGAAGCTCCTTGAAGCTCTGGAATGCATTAAGAAGGCCTTTCTGACCCACATGGATTGTAAAAGCCCAAGGTTGGCTCTAAATCAAGCAACTCTATCTAGAAGAAGATGGTCTCCCTTGATGAAAGGATTCACAAGAGACATTGTAAGGAATATAATTTGTTTGATTTGCAAGTGATGTGGGGGTGCACACACGACACACAACATAATACTCCAGAATGCTGGAAGTACACCAACTGCACCCCAAGAAAAAAATCAAGGGGAAGGATGCACATGGACAGTCTCATGAACCCAAGAAATCTCACAAAGGAGGACGTAGCCATGTGCAACTATCCATGAAATCAAGAAACTAGATAGGTTCAACAAGAAAATGAAATGTGCTTATAAAAAGAATACAAGCATTACAACAGTAGTACCAATAGTGATGATTCCAGCTCATCCTGAAGTGATGGGCCCATTATCACTGGGAATACATGTAAGAAACATAACCACAATAAACAGAAAATTGACTCTTATCTCAGTCCAATTTGAACTACCTAATGTATTAATTCAGAAAAAGAACTAGGAAAACTTTTTGCTGACAATACACAGAGTGAGATAACTGCCAAATTGTCGGACCCCAACATTTTAGTTGCCTTCATCAACAATGTGAACATACTTTTGACAGATAAAGAAGAAGAGGTCACTGAGCCAAAGCATGATACAGAGAAACTGAATATCCAGCCCCAAAGAAACCCAAACACTTTACTGGGCTTCATGGCAATAACTTGGTCATCAAAATCCCAGTAGATAATAGATCTGATGGTGACCAACTGTTCCATGAAAATGGAACAGCCAGACATTTTCCATACTTGACTAGGCAGGTACCAAACTCTTGGAACACACTGGATGGGAGCTTCCTAGTCAAAGGAAGGGGTGAAGTAAACACAATATTCTTTGAGTACTCAAAAAGCAGTAAAACCAAATGTTGTAGACTACAACAAGAGCAAGATGGCCAAGCCAGTGTTCAACATCATTCTTGGATGTAATACCATGAAGGAATCAAGAATTCTTCTAGGTTTTAGAACAAAAGAAATTAGATTGTTCAAACCCTTTTTGCCAATGAGAGATATCAGCAGTCTTGCCATGATAAACAGGGACAGAGCCTGGGCTGTGAACAACAGCATGGCACACAAACTGCAAACTACCAAGTGGTAGTGGATATCCTAGATGCAAAATATGAGAAGGCAGACCTCCAATCAGTTGTTAGCACCAAATATACTCACTTCAGTCTCCAAGACAAAATCAAGTTACTGTAGTTGCTCATTGAATTTGAAGAACTGTTTGATGAAACACTAGGTGATTTGGAAAACCGAACTCATCTCCTTTGAACTAAAGGAAGGCACAAAGCCATACCATGGTAGACTGTACACAATGCCAAAATCATGCAACAAAACTACTATCAAAGAATTGAATAGACTGTGTGACTTGGCTGGGTTGAAGTTTCAGCCTGAATTGGAATGGGTGTCACCATCATTACACCAAAGAAAGTCAGAACTGTATGCTTTCTCATTGATTTTGAGAAGTATATAATCGACTTGATAATACAGCATTTTATTACCAAAAAACAGTTAAGTTCTACAAGAACTAGAAGGATTTACCTATGCTACTACTCTAGATTTAAATACAGGCTACTATATCATTTGCTTAGATAACAATTCACCAAAACTTGTGCCTTCACTTTTCCATGGTGCAAATACTCTTACCTCCAATTACCAATTGGTTATCACAGGTCAGACATCTTCCAAGCAAGAATGTCAGAGCTAATGGTTGTCTTGGAGTTTGTAAGAGCTAGATTGATGATTTATTATGCATCACAAATGCAAGCCTGGAAGACCACCTTGACAAACTGAAAATGGTCTTTACCAGGTTCTGAGATGTGGGTACTTTTGGGAGAGGTTTTTGGTGGGTTGAAAACATGCCAAAAAAGAGAGACTCACACCAAGGCCTTGATCCTCCATTGCTGTATGTTATGTATATTGCAAAAGAGAGGTGCTATGTATATTGAATGGCACCATCTGATGGACAACAAAGAGCACTACCCACATAGGGAGAAGGCCCATGCAGATCCCACTACAAAATCCGCCATTTGACATAAAAGCATGTGTTCACACTGCACAAATAGATCCAAGCAGAAGAATATGCATGTATTGATTCCTCTCTAAATTCTTTCCTTTGAGATTCTTTTAAAAGCATGCACAAAAGAGGTTGGTGATTTCAAGATTTTTTGATACTGCATGAATACAGTTGCACCCCTTAAACAAAACAATAATACAGTGTCATATTTTAAATGACAATACAGTGAATATGGTGCCATTGTCGAAACCACAATACATTAAATATGGTGTCATCTACATGAGGTAAAAATAATCTCATACCCTGACCCTCCATGAATTATGCCCTAGTAATTTGGACAGTGAATTATGCCCTAAAAATTGGATCGCAAATATTCCCTGCCACACCACAACACAACATCTCAGAGAAGAAATAACCCAAATGTTTGGTAGCCTTCCTTCAACCGTGATTCCATGCATACAGCATCTGTCACAACTGAAACCTGTGAAATTTTTTAATATATAAAGTACATGCCTGTATGAGATTATTTTGAAGACAGCTTTGTGGTTATATGTGGCCTCATTGATGACAGCTTTGAAATAGAAGGGCTGGTGACTATTTTGAATACAGCATGGAAAAGCTCCACATAGCTTTCCTTGCATCTAATCGGGCTGAGGGAAGAGTTAAGCTATAGTAAAATAGGAATATCTGTGTACACATGATGCATGATCAATTGCACACATTTTGTTTTGCCACACATTGTAAAGTCCTTCCTTTTTAAATGGCCAACTTTCTGGCCCTTATACCAGGCCACATTGAATGTCAATTTCGGCATTGGGGGCATTGAATGGCATGAATGACAAAATCAGCAGGGTTCTGCGGTGAAATTCTATGTGAAATGGCATTAAAAATGCCCAATATTGTATCAAATGCTAAAATTGACACTTAATGACATACTTGGCATTCAATTTGTTGATTTGCATCATGTGACATGATGACATTGCTTCGAATAATATCAGAGCACATGCATTTTGTTGCTCAAGATGCACAAGTAATGAGCATGACTAAGCCAGTAGTAATATTGCACTTGTGTGATTTTGGCATTATGAGTCAAACATCAAATTTTCGTTCCCCTTCAATCTTCCTTTTGCATGAAGACAACTCCACAAGTCACTAAAAATGTAATGCATAAATTTTTTCATTTAAGCAGGTGATTATGAATGCTCGAAAATTTCAATTTTGCAACCAAAGTTGTAAGTTCTCCCATCAAGAGTTCCTGCCACTATACATTTGTAAATTCCACACTACTAAGTGCAAAAAATATTCAGATACTGTGATTTTTATTGTTCAGTCACATTTATCTGAACAGAGTAGTGCCAATTTTTAACATCGTTTTTTGCCAACAATATTTGCGAAGCTGTTGAGATGATTTCAGAACATGCAACCTACCAAGCTTGTACATCCTGGTTGCAAAAAACATCATTATTAAAAATATATGGGCTCTCCAAAAACAGCTAAAGCATGCTTTAAATGCCTCATTGAATTGATAACCTTCATAAATGGATCTTTCATCCATGATCAACTCGTTGCCAATAATGCCAATGAAGTTGCTACTTATCTTACAACCAAGCCTATGTCTCCTCTCTTGCTCTGAGGATCCCACTCAAAAAATTAAGATGGCATCTCTCACATACCATAATAGAGGACCTCTTGCAGTTCATGCCCCTTTGCAGTATGCCATGGAATAACATCAACCAACATGGAAACATCACCCACTCCAGCACCATCAACCATTGTCATTCTAAGAGTAAAAATATATGATGTAAGACAGGGGTGGGTTTCAGGTAAGGCAAGACATGTACTGGAGTGGGATGAGTTTTATTTGTGGATTTTCTCACTGGTTGTCTGTACACTACTGATGACTTGTGGGTTTATTTGACTGTCATTCTTTGCATGCAATGTCAAATTATTGGTCACATCAATGATGTGATGGAGCTTGGAAAACAGTTGTTGTGTACAATAATTGTGTGCAATAAACATTGAATACAAAAGAATTGGGGAAAAATAGTAGGGAGGAGAAGGACTGTCCTACACCAATTCTGTTTGGAGCAATGGATTCTCTTGTCTGCCCTCTCTTAAGCCTTGCAACTTGGTTGGAAAGGGGTTGTGGTTTATTGTTGTTTAGTAGCTACAGATCAAATAGATGTGTGGCAAATTTTCTTGAAACATTTCTTCTAACCAACTCTTTTAACAGACTTGGAAAGGGCTCCTTGGCACTCACTCCAGATCCATCGGAGCTGCTTCTTATGCAGCTTGCTTTGGAATCCTCAGTGATTGGATTTTGACTGGCGCTCATTGGCGGAATGAAAAGCAGGCAGTAAGTCAATACTTACATCATATCTGCCCTTCCCTACACAAATGTTTATGTCACATTTGTCTTGACCAACCCTCAAAGATCCTGCACCTATGCTGTCAAGGGTGACAATAGTCTCAGTGCCAGAATCATTGAGACTCTTGTCTCAAACATCAATGCTGCCTTTGGCAGCAACCTTCCTGGTGTGATCTAAGTTGCAGATTCTGGTTTTGGATCCAGTTGAAAGCAACTGGAATATTTACTAATGTTCCATTACAGTTGGAACACCATTAGAACTCTGGTTGGTTCACCAGAATTTACCTATCTAGGTGCCATGTACTCCCACCCTGCTGGATGACAGTAATATTCTGGTGGTTTTGACCACATCTGGAATTCTGGCAGTAGTTTGGATCCTAACAAAGTGTTGGCTAATAATAATAGACATTGCCTTCACAAATCAAATAAGTCATTTAATTTAAAAAGGCATTAGTTTGTCAGGTGACATAGCTAAAAAAACAACCCACCTACAATGACATTGCATATCATAGCCATCTTAGCATTGCATATTTTGTACTTTAATTGGGACAATTGTTAACAAATAATTAAATATTCAGTACATATTTAACTAGTTTACATAGGCCATGCAATATTTGGATATTGTGTTGCTTTTAAATTGAAAAAATTTGAGCATGTGACAAAACAACTGTCAAATATGAGGAACCTCCATCACCTCCTCAATGTAGCCACAGAAGGGATGTTGGTGGAGGTGGTTCCTACTTATTTCTATGGGCTGTGCTATCAGCAAGCCCATGGATGGTGCCAAAGCAATTCAATTGAAAAAAATAATAATTAGGTGTTGATATGGCATGTTAAAAAGGGAAGGAAGATGAATTTTTGCCTGCGCTCACAGTTGCTGCTTCTTTGACTATGATGAAGGAGATGTTGGTGGCGGTGACTTGAGGTTGTGTCTGTAGGCCAGGGTATATCCAAGGCTGCATAGCAATTTAATTGAAAAATTATATAATTACCTGTGGAAATGGTATGTAAAAAATCGGAAGGAAAAAAATTCACCTGCTCTCATGTTTTCTATTTCTGTTGACTGTAGAGGTGAGAACATTTGTGACAGCAGCTTGGGATTGTGTTTGTGGGCCAAAAAGGTATCTACCTGTCCATGGATTGTGTAAGATCGG
>JALLPD010000769.1:0-14328 GCA_036940065.1 Cyclotella cf. meneghiniana
ATGTTCCATGAAAAAGGAACGCCCATGCATTTTCCCTACTTGGCTAGGCAGGTGCTAAATTCTTGGCATACTTCAAATGGGAGCTTCCTCACAAAATGATGGAGCAAAGTCAGCTTGAAATTTTTTGAATAATAAACCAGCAAGGAGTTTCTGGTAACACCAGACATGTAGAGTATGACAAGAAAACATGACAAGGCCGGTGAATGACCTCATTCTTGGATGTAAAACCATGTAAGAGCTTGGAATTGTTCTTGATTTTCTAACAAAAGATATCACAATTGATAAAATCATTTTGCCAATGAGAGACATCAATAATCTGACCATGTCAAAAATGGAAAGAGCCTGGGCTGTTAACAACAGCATGGCACATGAAGTACACAGTATGCATGAAGCCACTCAACAAGAATTTCATATCCTAAATGCCAAATATGAAAGGCAGACCTCCAATCAGTTGTTAGCACCAACAGTACTCACGTAAGTCTCCAAGATCAAAATAAGTTACTGAAGTTACTCACAGAATATGAGGAACTGTTTGACGGAACACTAGGTGATTGGAATATCAAGCCTGTTTCCTTTGAATTAAAAGAAGGGCCACCATGGCAGGGCATTCCTGGTACCAAAGTCACACAAAGAACAACTATCAAAGAATTGAATAGGCTGTGTGACCAGGGAGTGTTGGAGTTTCAGCCGACATCAGAATGGGCTTCACCCTCCATCATAATACCAAAAATTGATAACACTGTATGCTTCATAAGCAACTTTATGGTATTAAATAAATAGCTAGTTAGCGAAGCCATTTCCAATAACTAAAGTTAGTACAGTGCTGAAAGAGTTAGAAAGATTCATTTTTGCCACAGCCCTTGATTTGAACATGGGCTATTATACCGTTTGTTTGGATCCTGATGCATCCAAAATCTGCACCATTATATTTTTATGGGGGAAGTATTCTTACCTCAACTTATCAATGGGTATAGCAGGATTTCCAGATATATTCCAAGCAAAGATGTTTGAGCTTATGGTAGCCTTAGAGTTTGTACATCTTATTTGGATGATCTTTTGTGTATCACCAAGGCAAGCCTGGATGACCATCTTGATCACTTGAGACTAGTATTTACCAGGTTGAGAGAAGTGGATTTAAAAGTCAATGCCCCCAAATCAAAAATGTGTACTGAGGAGATAGAATACAAAGGGTATATCTTCACAAGAACTGGCATTAAACTTTAACCTACGAAAGTACAGGCATTACTTGCAATTACACGGCCATAAACAGTCAAAGATCTCCATAGTTTTCTGGGCATGGCCCAGTACTTTTGAGATCTTTGGGTAAGATTTAGTGAAATGCTTGCCCCACTCACCTCTCTGGTAGGAGAGTGTATTTATACTAAAGTCACCAGAGCCAAGAAGACCAAGAAGTGGGCATGGAACTGTGATGAAGTACACCAAATAGCGTTTGACATCAGATAAGCTACTATTGCAAGAGATGTAGTACTGCCTTACCCAGATTATTTGCAAGAATTTGATATATACATTCATGCCTTGTCTAAACAACTTGTTGTGGTCAAAACTCAGGGTAACAAGCCAATAGCATTCTTCAGTAGAAAACTGACTGAAATGCAGCAGCCTTACAGTGTGCCCAAAATTGAACTACTGGTCATAGTGGAACTACTGAAAAAGTTCAAAGGCATGCTGTGGGGACAAAGGTGAAGGTCTTCACCAATCATGAAAACCTGAACCAAGTTGCCCTTGGGTTAACCTCAGACCGTGTCTATTGGAGATTGCTCCTTTAGGAATTTGTTCCCAAAATTGTGCACATCAAGGCCATCCACAATAAAGTTGCCAATGCCATCTCTAGACTAGACTTTGGTCCCATCCAAGATGAAAAGGCGAATTGGATGACATTCATGAAGTGCTGGTGTCATTACACCATGCATGCTCCTTCAGAAGGGAGCACAACAACTCACCAACATCAAATGAACATGTTGTTTGCTAATTGCAGCAAAGAAGATGTGATTTATCCTTTAACAGGAAAGGAAATTACACTGGCCCAAGAGGACAATTCTGTTCTAAAGAAACTTAGCAAAACAGACAATTATTCCAAACGATTGGTAGAGGATACACAAGCCCTATGCAAGGATGGCAAGATGGTCATACCCAAAGTTCTTCAGCATAGTGCAGTTAGTTGGTATCACCACTACTTGCAGCATCCTAGATGCACACCTTGAAGAGAGGTTACATGCAGCGATATATTGGAAAGGTATGCAAAACACCATCCAATTACATCTCAAAAACAGTTGTACATGTAAAATTAACAAGCAACAAAAGCACAAGTATGGGAAACTCCCTACAAAGCTTGTCATCACAAACCCTTGGGAAGCTTTGTGCATGGATCTCATTGGACCATACACTCTCAAAGGTAAAGATGGGACAGAAATTGACTTTATGTGCCTGACCATGATAGGCCCAGCTTCTAGCTGGTTTGAAATAGTTGAACTACTGGAAATTACAGATGCAGTTATTCCCTTGGATAAAAGGGGAAAAAGGATACACAGACACATAACAACACTAAGTTACCTTATTTTGATAAATCATCAACAATGATTGGCTACTTAGTGAATAAGACCTGGTTTAGCCATTATCCACGTTGTCAATACATAGTATGTGACAATGGGAGCAAATTTAAACTTCACTTCAAAGCCCTTTGTAAAATATTTGGGATCAAGCATAAGCCAACCAGTGTCAAGAACCCACATGCAAATGCTGCACTGGAGCAAGTGCATCAGGTGATCACCACCATTCTTTACACTACTGAACTAGACATGGCCAATACAGTAGTCACCAGTGACATAGAAACATTCCCAACAGATGCAGCATGGGCCATTTGCTCAACTTGCCATTCAGTACGAGAGCCTTCCCAGGAGCAGCATTTTTTGGTTTGGACTTGTTGTTTGATATCCCATTCCTTGCTGACTGGAATAAAAGTGGAGACCACAGGTAACACCAGACAGACCTCAACACGGAATGTAAAAATTGCTCATGCCATGATTGGGACTACAAAGTTAGTGATGAAGTACTTCCTAGAAATGATGGTATCATCTGCAAATCAGAGAATTGGTATGAATGTGATCCTTGGACTATAACATCAGTTCATACAAATGGGGGAGCCACGATTCAATGCAGAGCAAAATCAGAACAACTGAACATTAGGAGAGTTAAACCTTTTTTAACAACCAGACTTAACAGTCATAAATGTTATTTTTACTCGATAATCTCCCTCTCCTAAACAACACTTACACTTTACTTCAATCATGATCATTCATCATGACACTCATATGTAGCTGGATATATTTTTTTACCTCACAGAGATTTTTGCCACCAGCCACACTGATTCTCGATTTGTGAGGGCAAGTGACATAGGCCAAGAATCTGCTTACTCTAGGAGCTTCCAACTGGAACCTCCCAAAGGTCGTCTTCACTTTACAACAGGCAGACAAAGTAGAGAAATCACAAGATAATTGTTTCTGAGAAACAATATCCTAAAGATGTTTTCTTCTCAGAAAACTAATGAGAATCATCCAATACCTGTCATGGGGCATTTCTCGGCAAGAAATGCCCAACTGATGGTTTCATGACAGAAAACTTCTTGAGAAAGATAATCTGCTGACAGTTATAGAAGGTAGCAGTCATGGAACTGCTCTCAAACTACCACCAATCTCCTTGGCAATCTCAGGGTGTTACACATCATTGTTTTGCTAAGAAATCTGTATGAGTGGTTTTCAAAAAGTAAAACCTAATTTAAACTCATAATTTCCATTCCACAATGTAAGTACCTTGTTCACATAAGCAACTTGTACTTATTTATTTTATCCGCCAAACAGCTTCAGTCACAATCAGAGGGAAATTTAATAAAGAAATAAAGATTGTTGGCAAAGTGGGGTCTGTGTTTCTATGTAAAGCACCCCAACTATACAAGATATCTCTCATAAAGAGAGATACATATTATCTTATGTTTATGTTCTGGAGAGGAGTTATGTAAAAAGAAGTTAGGTGTCTATTCAGATGGTTAGTATCACAATTTTATCTTCATCACAGACTCCTCACTAATGAGATGTCACCCATCTCAAAGTCTTCTGTCCCTATGGTAGGACATAAATGAGAAGGATAATGGCTTGGTTTGAGAAAGTTGAGGTGATAGCAAAAAGGTTTGCTCTGTCACAATCCTCATTTTAAGTAACTTTGTGTTTGAAAGGATGACTTATTCAGTCAATTTAAATATTTTAGATAACTTTCAACCTATAAAGAATGATGTACTCCTCAATCTTATCCTTGTCATCATTCAATCATCACTTGATCATTAGCAATTACATTGTATTGAAATATTCTAGTTCTTTTATGGCTTCTACCTACACCATCTATGAGGGGTTCTTCATTGCTTGAAAGAGAGGCTGCTGCTTGTGGTGGGATGGAGGATGGGGGTGGGAGCCGGGCATGAGTTGATTTGTATTTCTTGCAAACAATGTGCAACAATGGCACATGCCGTTGGAACAAGCATTGTTGTGGAAGGCTTCTTGATGATGAAGGCATTGCCAAAATCATTTTGAACCTGGCATTCTTGTTGGCAGTACTCTTTTGGAGCTTTTTCAGAGGTTGATGTGCCTGTAACATGGTTTATTTAAAAAGAACATGCACAACGCAAGTGTCAAGAAAACAAGAAAGATGGTGAACATCAAAGAAAAGCACTTCTGTTTGATTATCTGGAAATATCCTGACCAAATCCTGACCATGTCTTGACCCAAAAAATGTCTTGACCAGTGAGAAATAATATGATGTCACTTCAATGGTCAAGACATGGTAGAGAAATTGTCAAGACAATAGAATTGGAATGGCTGCTTATCCATATTGGTGCCATTTTACCATTTAATCCCATGTTGTGACAAGTTTTATTGAAAAGCTTATTGAGTTGATCAGATTTTGCCTACTTATACTATTCCCACACCTAGAGTCATTTTCAAGTTTACATAGTATCTATTGCCATCAAATTTATTTTCTAGGATATGTGTTGAAATTGCATGGAGTAATAAAACATAGATAACATTGTAGGTTATGTGTAGATTTTTTAGGGTAAAAAATTATATGTAGTCAAATGGGAATACTCAATTTAGTAGCTAGTCAGACAAGGAATCTCTTAAAAATTGGTTATTATCACTAGTGATATTTAAAATGCAACTGTTCATTGCAAACACAAAACTTTAACATCTTTTATACATTTAGTTGAGTGCATGTGATGAAATTTTTTCCTCAAAGTCTTTGTGCTGACATATTGTATTAATCAGGACTTCATTTTTCATTGCACATAAAAACAGATTTGTCCAACTCCATTGTAGGTTAGAGACTTATTCTGCTGGAATGAGTCTCCTGTTAACTTGTCCACCTATCATGCTGATTTGCAACCTCCCCATGATGCAACCCAACAAAGGCACATCCCACCCTGCCCAAGGCCAACCACCTCCTGTCCACGAGCCCTAGCTATGTTGCATATTCAAGAAGGGCCTCTTGAAAAATATTGACAGACATACCTCTGCCTACACGGAGCTCCTCAACCTTTTTTCTCTGAATCCCACAACCTTTTTGACACATTCTTCATACAACACATCTGCTGCCATTAATTCTTCCCCCTGCATCCAAATCTCTATTTGTAAATGATTTTTTAAGATCTTGTTCTTTCAATTGCAGTGCTTTGCTCAGTGTGAAGGAGGGGAAAATCTGGTAGAATGTTGTGATGCATTCACTAGGAAAGCAAAAAAACTCCACTGCTGATTTGAATAAAGTGATGTTCCATGGAAAATTTTATGCACCTTTGATTTGTTCTTTCTTGATTGTAATTGACACGGCATAGGATAAAAGGTCTGAGCCTACAACGATCCCCTCACCCTCTTCTCTCGTTCTCTTTGGACCCCATTTTTCCTTCATTTGATGTTTATTTGTTTTGTTTTTTGTTGAATGACAAGGTTTTTTTACATGGGCAGCGATCCTCTACATGCACATAATTTTTGTGCATTCTATAGCATTTTCAGTGGGAAGGGCATTAGAATGCTCTAGAATGTAGCACTTGAAGTTTTCTGCCTATTATGTCTCGATTGCCATCAATAACAAAGTTGTGTGTTTTTAAAAGTGTCTATCCCCTTGAGGCAATGGAACTGGTGACATGTCACCTCTGTGTACAGAGAACTTGTCCTGTGATTGAGGGTGAGTATGTGAAGGCCCTCTTTACTCATATTAGCAGCAGTGGAGACATTTGAGTGTAAAAACCAAAACAGGTCCACATTTTTCATGTTTTGATCTGAATGTAGGTATGTTGGCATTGAGAAGGCATCAATGATTTATGTTATTTTTTCTTGAGAATCATTTGTTGAGTTTTTGATGGGAATCAATATCTTCTATTCAAATCCCTTTTGGTGTGTTGATTTTTGTGCAATCGTGTGCTGTTGCAGTTAGAGGGATATGACAATTCTCTGCTTTTTGTAGTATTTGAAGTTTCTGCTCAGAATATATCAGTAGTCCTCTATAACAATGGTGTGTATTTCAATACTTGGTATCCCCTTGAGGCAGATGGAACTGGAAGAATGTCACCTTGTTGTGCAGAGGATTTGCTCTGACACTGAGGTTGTACAAATGTGGATGCACTCTCAATTTACATCGGCAGCAGTTGAGATATCTGTACAGAATTGACAAAACCACTGTTTGCATGTCAATGTGGCATCTGGATGGTTGAATTTAAGAGTTGGGAGAATCAGTGAGGAGTTGTGCCATGTTCAATGGGGTTGGGTTCAGTTCTATCAGGTTTTGCAATATCAGGTTCAGGTCAGTTCCTATGAACAGTGTGCTCTGTTCTGGAACTGAGTGACCCTAATTGGCACAGTGCCAATTTTGGGAGGTGAGTATTTAAGTGCCAGAACTGGGACTGAAATTGGTCTCAGTGCAGGAAGTCAGCCAATGCAAAAATGGGATTCATAATATACAAATGATTCTATGATGTCTATACTTATGTGTACATAAGTCATATAAGTATATCAATATTTATTTAAATTAACAGAAGGATGGTAAGGGTGCACAATCAAAGTTTCTCTATTTTAAAAATGCATCGACAGGTGTAGCACTTCTAACATGTGATTTTGTTGTTTGTGTGAAGGTATGTAAAGCACTCAGTTTTTCACATGTTTCTTTATAACATACTTAAATACATAACTGGGGTCAGGAAGAAGCCATGATGCTGCATGCTTTTATAGGCACTTAAAGACTTTACCAATCAATCAAGCAATAGCTGACCTGTGTGCAAAGCAGGCAAAAGATCCATGGATGAAAGAAGTAGCTTTGAAAGATGTAATTGAAGATAAAAATAAGTAAGAAGATTCATGAGATTTCTAGATGTTCTAGTCCATTCCAGGAGCAGGAAGCCATGTCTTTGAGGCCCAACACCACACCTCTCTCAGAGATATACTCAGATCTCTGGAGGGAGGTCTTTTCTCAAATAAGCAAGAATTAGTCAACCTGGCTACAAGTACCATATGTACATGGCATACACGATGTCTATGTGAGTGTGTACCATGCATTTTATCTAAGCCTTTTTTGGGAACTTTAGTAAAAAAATACTACCTCCTTTTCACACAAAATGGCCGTATGCATGGGCAGGACACTCTTCCCTTCCATGGAAAGCATTGCTCTGCCATGAACAATCATAATAGAAAATATTGGCTCAATAACTCCACTTTTATTTCTTCCAATAATGAGGTGGAGAAAATTGACACGAGGTAAAAAGATCAAAAAAACCTTGGGTACAATCCATCCTTATGGCTTGTCTTCACTGAGGTAAGTGGAAGCTTCTTAATGCTACAACAGATCTCTGTGTATACTAAGACATGTGGTTTGCACCTCATGTAATTTCATAATGCAGTTACCATTGTTATTGGTCATGAACAATAGTAGGAAGGACAATCTGTTCCTACTCCCAACTTTAGTTGGATGCTGGCATTCTTCAGAACTTCATGTCACCGGAGCAAAGTCATCTGACCTAGCAACCTTTATTGGCATGAGTGAAAGATCATCAACATGATACTCACTAAAACATGCAGGTGTTTGTGGATCAGGTTTTATTAGCACAAATGAAACATACCAGGACCAGGGCAATCAACCAAGGCTTTGGTTTGTATAGTTTGTATGACATGCATTGCAGAGGTCAGTACCTGATGGTATGCTTTCAGTGACAAAGATTCTTCAATAAGATCTAAGGAGAATTTTTGCGGAGGTTTGTGCTTTGGGATCTTTTGCACATAGTGCATTCATTCATGTGATGCAATTTTATTTTTGAAGACTGCCCATCATGCAAACATTTTAGTTATAACATTTCTAATTGTCATTGAGAATTTTTTTCTGTCGTGTCTTTAGGTAACATACAATATAATGATAGCAATGTAGCCAGAAATGTAGGATCATTTTGCAAATGTTTTTGGCTATCTTTTTCCTTGTCAGAATCAAGCTTTATGAATATCAACACATGTCCATGCAATGAAGGCTTCAAACAGCAACTGAGTCATTACTCTATCTTTTCATGTTTGATTGGGGAGAACTGTGATTTGAAGCAGATGTTTCTTTCTCTTTATTTTTCTTATCTCCTTATTCATCTGGTTGATCTATTTTCCATGGATCTGGTTTCTTATGTTATTCAGCTTGGCCTATATTTTTCAGGGTCATAGACCATGTTTCTTCTCCACCATGGGTAGAAAAGTTTTGGACTAGCCATGATCTACTTGGTATTGCGGCAGTGTCAATATGCACACAGTAGCACCTAATTATCTCAAATACTGTGGCAAAAATATTAGATAAGCTCTGTTTGTAAATTGCCTTAACAGTTTCTATTTTATTTTAGTATCACCATATAGGTTGAGTACCATGTGTCTCAGTCATGGGTTCACAAAAATTGTTTAAAATGCCACACTGCTTTGGTTACAGTGCATGCAGCTTGGTGAGCCGTTTTCAAGGCTGTTCATACTGGAAAGAGTATGTGAAGGAAGGAGTATCATCCTTTTCCTAATTTATTTTGTCTATGGGTGAAGACAATTGATGTTCTCAGCAAATATCACCTACCAAGGCAATTATGTAAGTACCACATTGTGTTTCAAACTTGAGTACATGTGGGTGAGTAAACTTGACCTTGTTGCACATCAATCTCACATGCACAAGCCTTTTCAAGGTTGACTTCAACATGCTTTTATCTTGAATTCATGTGGAGTGGTAGGACTGAATACTATGTACTCTCAACAAATTATTATTTGTTGAGTATGGTCTGATTATTGTTGTGGCTGACTCTATTCCCATTGCCATTTTGTGTAGTGTGACCACATGCTTTAAACAATTGCAAACGGCCATTTTTTCCATCATAAACACTTATTAGTTTGAATATAAGCTCAATAGTGCTGTGTCAATGACACTATGCCCTTTGCTATTATTTTAACTCACTCAGAAGCAAATCTTGCAGAACAACTATAAAATGAGGATGATTTTTATGCATCACTATCATCATAAAATAATCTGCACAAGTTCCACATTAAAATAATACCAAAGTATCTTTGTCGGACATGATAAAATTCTAATGGGTGCTCACACTATCTTTAGTCAGATTGCCATAATTTGGGTCACTGACCCAGGTTGTGACCTGGATCATGAGATGATATTATGTTCCTTGTAATTTGGGAGACTGCCCACAAGTACTACTATCACTGATTCCTTTGGAGACAGACGACAGAGAAATTATTGCTAACTTGCCGCACAAAAGGTTGGAGCTTGGTGCGGCTTGCGTAATTTCTTTTCTAACTTTTCTTCTGCTCAAGAACAGAAAATATTGTTCTCATTTCAATTTATCAAGTTCCAGCACATCTCTTTCCACAGTAAGTATTTTTTAAATTGATTGGCCATGTCCAAGTCTGATTTCCCTCAGCACCAATCGATTAATTTTTAGATAGAGCTTAATTTGAAAAATAAATCATTTTTCAAAAGTACAAGCCATTCAGCTTGAACACAAGAAAGAAGCTTGAATCTTGGAATCAGTTCTTTTCTGACACTTCATCCAAGCACAACTCAAAATGATGCAGACTCACTGTCCTTCCCATAGCTTTGACTGTCTTTATTTTCACAGCATATTTAAGAAAGGGGCAGCCACCCCCTTTGGTCAAAGCCATATTAATAAATTCTAAATCTAAAAAGGAGGATTTTCAGGGGACACTGTGTACACCAAAAAGCATGTTTTCCTGAATTCTAGTACAATTTTTACATCTCCATAAGTCAGACATTTATGTAGTGACGCAAGTTTCTTGAGTCAATAAACATGGGCCTATAAGTTTAATTTAACCATACTATGGATCGATTATGAAAGAATATCACATTTTCAAGAAAAAAACAACTCTTGATAATAAGTTAATTTTCAAGATCCAAAATTTTAAAAAGAAGGCTATTTTTGTTGAAGTCAAATTAATATTGTAAAATGGTTTGATTTTGAAAATAATCAATATTACAAGATCAATCCTCATGAAATAGGAATCGGAAATGATTTTTTGTGATAATTCAATACTTGGATGTTCTTCAATATTACATGAGTTTAGGCAAAATTGGATAAATCTTTTGATAGTGCTGTGTTTTCAAAGTTGGTTATTTTTTAGATGAAACCTTTTAGCCTGAAATGAGAGAATGAGACAAGTTTGATTGATCCAAGTCTCAAATCAAAAAAGCTTTTAAACAAGGATTAGTCAACTCATTAGCTCATTTTGTCTAACTTGTCTGTGGTAATGACATGGTGTCACCAAGAATTTCAGTGTATTTGAGGGTGGAGAATCCAACAATGATTGTAATTGGGTTGAAATCAGCTGAGAGACAAGGAAGTTTGGTCACTTTGTAAAGCTATGTCAATGTTGGCATGGGTTTGTAAACCAATGCTGATATTGGTGTAGGTTTTGAATTGGCATTAATTCATGAATTTTCATGCAACTAAGGGGGTAGGAATGAGACAAATCGCAAGAGCACACAATGGTGACACACTACTCTTATTTGTTAGTGTCACGATAGGAACTTGCAGCAAAAAGTAAACCTGCACTATGTACACATCCAACATGTTCACATGGCATATCTACAGGAGACAATAAAGCACCAATTTATGTTACTCAAGGAAAGTCGCAATTCTCATTCGGAATAGCCCCCTGAATCATCTTCATGTTCACATACTCTTCCACACTTGTTACAAGACAATAGTTCAAAAATGTTGATGGTGCCAAAGACAACTGAAATATTGCATTAATGGAAAAGACAGACCAAATTAGTAACTCTGGCAGTGTCCCCGCAGGATTTCCCAAGTTTTCACCCAGGTACAGAGCTGTTGCATCACGAGCAATGATTTGTGTTGTGGAATAGACTATTTGGGAAACACATAGCCAAGAGTGGAATCGGATAGAGTCTCGATATACTCTTGCAATGTTTGGGTTTGATGGGGCATGGAGAGTTTGCAAATGCACAAGATGAAGAATTTTGATGAAAGAAATAATGAAAAAAAGTTACATCAATGATGCAATGTTTAATATCTGTACCTTGGAAATTTACTACCACTTGCCCCAAATAATTTCTCATGTTTATTCTTTGGTGGTGCACTCTGCAATCCTCCCTTAGTAAATAAGTTTTCTCCCCATTCAAAAATTGATGGACTGGAATTGAACTGTTCAAGTAATACCGGATCCTGATACCGCGGAGGCAACAAACTTGCCACTCCATTTTGCTTATCTGTAACTAGTGTGGGCAATAACATCTTTTTAATGCTTGTCATTTTCCAAGCATTGAACATTCCCCAGACGAGACTGATTGCTTGAAGGAAGAAGGTGGAGTATAGTACCGTTGGTGTAGTAAAAAAATACCCGCACGAGTCAAATGCATTGGCTGAACTCCTAAAGAGGAAGGGGAGAGATAGTCGAATAGAATGCGCACTGACTTCAGGGAGAAACAACGCAATGTTTTCGCAGGCAAGAATCAGACTTTTCATGAAACTACTCACGCAGACACCACGTTTCGTGTCAAATCTACAGAGTTGTCTATCGCGATGAGTGGAATGAGTGGCAACCATGTCAATGGAGATAGCTCTACAATCTCTTCTAGATTTTCACCAAATATCTCAGCAAAGTAATATTCAATTGCAAATGAAGGAGGCAAGTTAAATTGTTCAATCATTCTCTCTCTGATCACCAAGCATTCTCCCGCCCGTTCAGTATCTCCAAACCTATACTCCTGAAAAATTCCCCAAAAGTTCTTCTCATCTCCACTCTGTCTTCTCAGCGCCTGTATTTTCTCATCATCCGTGATCTCTCCATCACCATTTTCATCAATAACCATACTCTTCACCTTCAACGCCTTCGCCAACTCTTCTAGTGTCACCTCTCCGTCCCCATCAGAATCCAATGCTAACTCACTAATCTCACTCAACTTTTGCACCCGTTGTAACACTGCCCCCACTACAACACCTGTAACGGCAAAGAAGAGTATACCCACCTCAAAGAAGAAAGTATGGAGGAATTCGAATGTTTCCAACAGTAGCTCTTCTTCTCCCAAAAATTCTTCTGAGATACGGCCGATCACTTGTCCGAGTGGTCCTCCAGTGACAACCGTGGAGAGAAAAAGCCCAATGAATCCTAGCCCACCCACTTCAGCAAGCATGGAATCAATCACCGGCATAATTGGCTTGGGTGTTTTTTCCCTTAGTCTTTCAATGGCGTTCTCCCAAGCCAGCAGTAGCGATACGATAGAAGTCATGGCAATAATTGACCATGTGGTGGGATTGCGTAGCAAGGCGGACAGGAGTGGGACGGTGGTTTCAGCTTGATGGATTGCTGTTGTTAGAAAACTGTCAATCGATGATGATTTAGAGGAGTAGTGAGAGACTAGTTCGGATGGGAAGAGGTGAAATAATGAAAGGGCGTGGAGCGATGTCATTGATTTTAAAGCGTTGTAATGTTGATACTTCTTTAAGGATAAGAAATCAAAAATAAATACAAACGTGCATTGAGAGGTACGTTCTGATATCATCTGTTATGAACAAAAAACAAATCATGAACTGGCAGTCAACAAGACAAGAAATGTAGGATATATTCAAGAAACACGAGACGAAAATTCAACCGTGAACACTCAAAAAATGAGATGAATTGCGATGAACACAAAGAGATGGCAAAATAACATAAATCTTTTTCTACGCATATGAAAATGTACAAGTACAAAAAACAGCTGTAGCCCAAGCATGGCAATGAACAATTTGAATCCTCAATATGAGCCGACTTGGTCATGCTACGACCGACTTCATTAAACAAGAACAGTGGCTAAGCGACTCACCATGCCAATAACGTCGGCTTTGCGAGCACAACGCGAAGACATTGGATACCAAGCTCGCCCCAGAGGAGGGGCAAATGCCTCCACGGCAACACGGGCGCTCATCAAGGCAACAAATGTATAGGTGACCGCCCCTTTCATTGAGCTGCGTCTTGAACGAGTCATTTATATATATATTGAATGGAATTATTTACGAGAGGTGAGGTTCGATTGAGATCTTGCGGTACGAGTGGTTACAAGGCATGGAATACCAGACACTTGAACATACATGTTACGATAAAGGTGTAGAGATGACGTTGTGTACAATACCACACCCAAAAAAATGATATGCGACAATTTTTTATCCGCTCCAGGCCAATGGACGTTTGTATAAGAAGTGTGTTCTTCGTTCCTCCAAGAGTTCCATACTCGCAACATTACGTGTGGCTGACATCGGGACTGTAAGAATTGAAGAACAACTTGCAGTACGTCCCTTCGTCACAACGTCACATCGTCCCGTCACATCGTCCCTCCATCAAGAAAGTTATGGCACCATAGGTAGTTAGTTACCATACACAGAGCGAGACAATGAAAAAACACTTGAGAGGATGAGGTACGGATGCGAGGTATTGAATTTACCTCTTGTACCAAAAAAGTTTGGTTTATGGTATGCTGCCAACTCATCCGCGGATAGTACAATATCGTGCGTCTTTATGATGCAGCGTACTTGAACACAAAGATACGAGCTAATTTGGCGATTCTCACAAATATTAGACATTAAAAATGCTTGATGTCTTATTAGGGAACCATGAAAATCATACAAATCCCGTAACTTCTTACTAGGCATCATACAAAAATTGTATGATTTTCCTCTCTCCCGAAAAAGAGAATTGCTTGATATAAGCGCTTTTTTATACGTGAAAAATCTCTCCGCAAAAAAGAGCG
>JALLPD010000770.1:0-14340 GCA_036940065.1 Cyclotella cf. meneghiniana
TGGATACAGAATAGCCACTCGACCGCAAAATAGTACCCGTGGCTGAAAGCAGTCTTAGCTAAACGGTAAGCATGGCATATCTAGGATTTAGTACAACCGCTTGTGCCCCAAAAAGTGCACAAATGTTGTGGCTCATGATGTAGTCATGAGTGTGGGGAATGGTTCGAAGTTCAAAAAGTCAAAAAAGTGAGACCTGTTTCCGAACTTCGAACTTCGACTTTGATGGACATAGTCACCACAGCCAAAGGTAGAAACCAAACGAAGGTGATCTGCGTTTTCGTTATGGTATTGTACCGGTTACACCATAATCATCGGCCTAACTGCAAGTTCCAGTCATGTCTGTGCGAGCGATCCTTTGACATGATACCTTTTCCCGACACTCTTACTTATAAAGCTTACTCTATTTTTACAAAAAAGCGGTTCATGGAGGGGTCACCCCTAAAATGGCACAGATCGCACATCTCCTTGGGGTGATGGACAGACGAGTGGAATGAGCGATGGAGGCTCCCGACACACCAACGGTCATTCTTGGGCTGTTACTGGCAACCATGCCTGGTCGATGCACGGTTGGCCTGCTTGTTTGTGCTGTTTAAGAACATAGTAATTAAAGCGGACCACACCGCAAACAGCGACAACGCACAGCCAACATGTCCGCACCCTTCTCTTACCTTTATGGCCCTCGGGGGGACCCGCCGGCGCCGGGAGACGGGCGAGATGTCACGCAAGACGAGGGCGACATCGTGATTCGTGATGACACCGTCAACGCCGCCGGGGCAGGGGGAGTGGAGGAGGAGGAACACTTCGATGAAGATGCGGAGGCGGGCGAATATATTTTCCCAAATTTGGAACAAGATGCTGCCACTTTGGCCACGACGGAGTTGGCACGAATGCGAGGCGAACAGCGACGCATCAACGAACTCCGCCATGATGTAAATGGGGAACCACGCCAAACGACGGCAACGCCGCCGCCACTGGCCACCCCAAACCCCTACACTCGTGGCAACACAACCCCCATCGCACGACGGGTAAATCTCGACGTCGCCTCCCCAACCGCACGAAACAACGAGCGCGAAACGACGAGTCCAGGAAATGAAGACGAGTCGGCGCTCATTGCCAGGAGCACTGAGAATACTACCATCAAAACGGCAGGAGATCTTTATGAATTCCTAGATTGGCAAGCCAATCGAAAAGGGAGTCCACCGGAACAGGCTAAATTCAAGGAAGATGCATTCAACTTCCCCGGTTTGCTCGTGTTTGCGGTGATGCGCCCAAAATCCCAGCATATCCAAGTGCTCCACTCCATTCAAGTGTATCCAAATGCCCCAGGGAGTGATCCGGCCTGGAAGGGCAAGACGATTGGCTTCCTCGGGGATCGAACGAGATATTCCCCGGCTCCCCAAATGATAGAGTTGAAAGAGAAGGCCCCATGGGCCTGGGAAACGAAGCAAATATGCAACGACGTAACTGTGATGGAAGGTTTATACGCCAACCCAGGGAACTCGGATAAACTGTGGACACCAGAGGGAACAGAGCCACGAATGGCGGTCACAGTGCCACGAATGCTGGCCCTTCCGCCGGATTGTGTTGCGTACTGCGCGGAGGCACCGCGCACACCGTTTGAGTTAGCCCAGCATGTGCAAACCGTGTTAGGAAGCACACACCTTGACGCTACCAAATTCGCCCTCATCTTGGATTGGTGCTGCATGGCGGCACAGCCAGAAGGGGGCACGAGTGAGGCGACACGATCCAGCCTGCTAGCGTTCCCCATCAACCCAATCATTGGCTCCATAGCCCTACACAAATGGGCGTGCAAGAGACTAGCTGAGACCCTGGGCATGACGAAACCCTCAGCTCAAGGCGGGCTAACACAAAACAATCAACCTAGTTCAGTTTCGAATCCGGCAGACACGACCCCCGCCCCTGCACCAGCGTTGGACGTGGCACTGATTGCTCAGGTCACCGCGGCGGTAGTGGCAGCACTCCGCACCAAGGACAATGTAGCAGCCGGGATGCAGGCGGAGGGAGGGGTACGGTCCACGGATGAAGCTCGAGCGTACACCTCTTTCCAGCTGGCAAAGCTTAAAGGTTTTTGTTGTGTGTATGAAAATGCCAAGATCCCACCGATATGGGATTATTTCACCACCACAAAGGATGTCGACGCACACCGCGCCAAGCTACTGGGAGAGATGGGGACTTGGGCACGGGAAAACGATATCACAATAACTCGGGGTTTGTACTTGGAAAAGTCTACAATGGATGAGATCGTCAAGCTTGACTTTAACCCCGGAGCTGCCACAGCTTATTTCGCCACGGCAGAAAAAGGCATGTCCATCCTCATTGTTCGCCCACGCAAGGGCAATGAGACAGCAGACATTCGTTCAAAAGAACAGGCAATGCGACTGACAGAACGCAACTACACCCTCTCCGACGCCCTAGGGTTGACGCGAAAGGACCCTCGCCCGCCAGCGAGCTCCTATCTTGAACTTCTTCGGGATGTAGGAACTTTTTGTGCTTTAACTCACACACTTTTTGGCGATCAGTGCGATTACTTTCTTAACTTGTTTGATCTTTGGACGATGCTCAACTCAGAAAATGTCTACGCCAAGTCAGACCAGTTTAGCCCACTGATGGTGCGTCAGATCACATGGGCGGTCATCGAAGACAGCCGCCAGTTCTTCTTCAAGACGATGACAGAGGAGGAACTAGCACGGGGAAATGCGCGGTTCCCCACTTCGAACCTCATGAACATAATTGGGACTGACGTCGCCAAAGGGGTAGAAATTCGACTGGGAAACTTCCCGGAGAAGTGGAAAAAGGATGGCGAAAACGGTCGGACCATGAACAGGACGGGGTCGCCACCCGCAGGAGGGATGAACCGCCTCCAAGTGCAGGCTGGTAGCAGTACCCAACATGCAGGCGCAATGCCACCTAGTTTTGCTCCGTTAGCGGTACAATCAACTGGGGGTGAACGGCCGGTCACTATTCGACGAGACGATACCCATCCAGCTATTCGCTCCATGATGGAGGGATACATACGACACTTCCGAAGTGTACAGTTTTGCATGCTTTGCCGGGCAGCAGGAGTTTCGGAATTGGAGCTGCCAGTAGAAGAGAAGTATGTAAGGAATGGAAAAAACTTATTATGTTACTCATATGTCCTCGGGAAATGTAATGGCAAATACTGTGGACGGGCACAGGACGGCCATGCACCCGCTAATATGCTATCGCCGACATTTGTGGAGCAGCTCTGCCAAAAGCTTCGCCCCGGCGTCGAGGCTAGGAGGAACACAGAACCGGCGGTACAACTCACGGATTACCAACCCAACAACAAACGCAAACGCACCGCCTGAGGTTTGCCTCGACGGTGGGATCGGCTTAGCAGCTATGGCAAACGACAGCACATCCGGCCACCACCGTCTGCGCCGAGCACTGAGGTCCTTAGCTCCGATTTGGAGCCTGATCCTACATCTATCCCCACCAGTGCACGACCGTTGTTGGACAGGGGCGAAGGTAAGCCATGTGTGAACATCACTGCAACATGTACTAGTCAGCACGAGCGCGAGGAAACTCCGTTTGGAAAACACCCGGCAGCTGGGCCAGCCCACAGCATCTCCGGTGAGCACGACGACCTGCACTCAGCTTTCTCTCTGCGGCGTATGGACGAAAGCCAAAGGCCCTGGCAGGCTGGCCTGTCCACGTCCAATCGGCCATCACGGACATTGACCAACATGGGTGATGCAGGGCTAAACAAGCCCACACACCAGACCGATCATGTTGGGCCAAATCATGTTGATAAAGCCAACCCTGTACCACCACCCCACCCAGTCGAAAGCCACTCCAGGCATGACACGCCGGCAGCCAACGGCCAAGGACTTTCAGCACCGAGGCTATCCAGCGGGGTACCAGTCACAGGACTTACCACAGACACGTGGCGAAAAGAAAATAAAGTCCGACGGCAGCAGCGCCAAGCAAGTCAAGCCGACAACCAAACATACTGGAAGACCCACGAAGGACAGCGTAGGCTACCTCCAGGGCTGCAGCGCGACAACCCTATCCCACACCGAAACAAAATGTGCCCGTCTGGATTGGCTCTCGAACACCCAGCGGGATCAACACTACTACGGTATGCCACACGAGGATGTCCTGCAATGACGGGCAAACCGTGGACAAGGGATATGATGCGGGCGGCGGTAGAGCGGGGCCCTCATAAGTCGGCGCTGGCCCCGGACGCAATAGCACAGTTGCACGAGGAAGTCGCAGCAAAAGTCGTGGCGGGACAAGCCAGGATAGTGGATTGGATAGACATCGAGCACTCTCCACCGAAGGAACTCAAAATCTCTCCGATATCCATGATCCCGCACAAGTCAAGGAAGTATCGCACCATTCTTGATTTGTCATTCTCCCTCAAGCTACAAAATGGTGGGTACATACCGTCCGTTAATGAAGCGTCCAAGAAGACGGCGCCACAAGGGTCCATCAACCAAATCGGGCACTCCCTGGCCCGCATAATCCACGCCATGGCGGAAGTTGACGACGACGCCAAAGTCTTCATGGCGAAATGGGACATAAAAGATGGATTCTGGCGTATGGACTGCGCCGATGGCGAGGAGTGGAATTTCGCATACGTCCTTCCAGACGTCGACGGGCCAAGTACCAAGTTGGTAGTACCACACTCACTCCAAATGGGTTGGATTGAGTCGCCACCCTACTTTTGTGCGGCATCCGAAACCGCAAGAGATGTAGCCGAGCGGTACATCGAAACACCCCTGGGGGAGGGTCCAAACAATGCATTGGTTCGGTACTCACAAGGGAGTAACCAGTATAACTCACTTCCTTCAACATCAGACGCCGACCGCGATCCCTTCCGTTACCTTATCGAGGTTTACGTGGACGATTTCATGGGATTGGCAGTCCCCACAAGTCGACGAGTATTGGACCATGTTGCGAATGGCGTAATGTGCGGAATACACGATGTGTTCCCATCAGAGGAAGAGGAAGCCAACGACCCGATTTCACTAAAGAAGTTACTCCAACAGGACGGTGCGTGGGATACGGTTAAGGAGCTCCTTGGCTTTGTGTTCAACGGAACAGACCATACTGTGTGGCTATCAGAAGGGAAGAGGGACGCACTAGTCAAACAAATCTCTGGATGGTTGCGCTCCTCACGCAAGAACAAGCAGTTCGGCATTCCATTTAGCGATTTCAGGTCCACCATTTATAAGATTCGACATGCCTTCCTCTCCATACCCGCAGGCAGAGGCCTGCTTTCACCCTTCTACCCTCTGCTTGGTCGCCAACCTTCTGTGGTATTCCTCCAACACAATATACGCCTCCAACAGGCGCTTGGGGAAACACGCACGTTCCTCAGGGACAGTATCACGACGCCAACGCATTGCCGCAGCCTCGTGACGGGATGGCCAGACATCGTGGGCGTATGCGACGCCAGCAAATTTGGCGTTGGCGGCATTGTGGTAGGCGAATTGCGAGCAGTGCCTCCCACTGTATTCAGACTCGAATGGCCACCCGAAGTTCAGGCGGAGTTGGTATCGGAAGCAAACCCAACAGGTTCCATCACAAACTCAGATTTGGAGTGTGCGGGGCTAGTCTTGGTCTGGCTCCTCGTGGAAGCAGTGGTACCGGATTTGGAACACAGTCGCGTGGCATTGTACAGCGACAACAGCCCGTCCGTCAGCTGGCTTCAACGCCTGGCCTCCCATCGGTCCGAAATTGCACTGCAACTCATCCGCGCCCTAGCGTTGCGCCTTCAGCTCCGAAAAGCATCCCCGCTCACCACACTCCACATTGCGGGGAAGAACAACCAGCTCACGGACGTTCCCTCGCGCTCCTTTGGCAGCAACCCGTCTTGGGCGTGCAGCACTCACTCAACCTTCTCTGCTCTTTATAATTCTCTCTTCCCCTTACCAAACCAGAACTACTGGACCGTCTTTCAGTTCTCCAACGCCATCGTTATGCGAATTATTTCCATCTTGCGGATGCAGCATTTCGAAATGGACGTGTGGAGGCGTCTACCAAGACTCGGGAGATGCATTGGGCCAACTGGTCCAAGTTTGTCACACCTTTGGGAGTGGACCCATTCCTCCACGGGGTGCACTACGAACACCGAGTCCGAATCCTCACCGGATACGCTGCCGCTGTCAGAACAGGTTACTACGGAAGAGGCCGCACGGTGTCAGCTGCAACAGTCGGTACGGCGCTCACGGCCGTTGGTCAGACGGTCGCCTTGGCCGTCGGGGTAAATCCCACAAAATTACCAGGCACGGAGAACAAACTGTTGCCCCGCCTTGCCCAGGTGCTCGATGGCTGGCGCAAGACGGATCCTCCACCTACAAAGAAACTCCCAGTGGAAGCTGACGTCCCTGAGTACCTTTGCCATGTGGGTCACGCAAAGTCGGCCACACCTTTGGAGGCGGCAGTGGGCGACCTTACGTTGGTGGCTTTCTATTACCTTCTCCGAGTCGGGGAGTACACGTCAAAAGGATCGCGCAACTCCACGAAACAAACCGTTCAGTTCAAACTGGAGGATGTTACATTCTTCCGCAAGGACGAAAGAGGTTCCCTCCGACAACTGGGACGTCAGGCTGCACCACATCTCATTATGTCAGCACACTCCGCCACCCTGAAACTCGACAACCAGAAGAACGGGTGGCGGGGTGTATGCATTCACCAAGAAGCCAACGGAGAGATGATCGCGTGCCCTGTTCGCGCGTTGGGCCGGCGCTACATCGAACTTCGTGCCCGCTCTGGCAATCCGAAACTCCCTCTGTCAACCTATTTCGATAAAGACAACCAATCGGAGGTCACGGACAAGCATATTCGAGCAGCGCTAAAAATGGCTGCAAGTGCTTTGGGCTACCCGGACCGAGGCTTCCCAATCGACCGTGTCGACACGCATTCCTTGCGCAGTGGTGGCGCCAACGCCTTAGCGTTGGCGGGCTACTCCGACACGCAAATCCAAAAAATGGGTCGATGGAAAGGGGCCACTTTCAAGGAGTACATTCGCGAGGAACTCCACGTCTACTCCGAAGGTATGTCGAAGAATATGAAACACAAATTTCGGTTCGTTAACATCTCTGGTGGGGTATACCATGATGTGACGGACTCCGCCATTTCATCCGAATACAATACCACTGCCGCAGCAGCCGCCTAGTACGCCAACGCGGTGGGGATGGTGGCAATACTTGTGGGTCGGTATGACAGTTGCACAGTCTCACGTTTCCGTGAGTCTTCAGCTCGAGACAGTTCGTCTTTGACACCACGGGTAAAGGTCATCCTCCTCGCCTAACGGCGCGCTTGGGTATCACCACGTAGCACTCCACAGGGCTTTAGGAGTGCCATTATTAATTCTTGTTCAACCCTCTGGGGTCCCCGGCATGCCCGGGAAGGTCTCTCAGTACGTAGTTGTTTGGAAGACGCTGTGGCGGCCCGCCTGATACAGCGTCCCGCCACAGCCTCTTCCCAGAAGGGGGCCATCACCTCCTCCTTCCTTCCCTTGTGACCTCTCCATAAGAGGTCCAATGGGCAACAAGTCAGTGTCAGGAAAGGGAGCAGGGTCGCACCAAACATGCTAACCCTGCGTCAGTTTTTGGCACCACCCTCCAACTTTGTAATGAGAAACATGCATTTAGTGTTTTAGTCTAGTAAGTAGTTGTATCCGACCAGACATGGATGCGAGTCGGAAGAACCAAGGTCCAGTGCCCGCACTTGAGTTAACCAAAATTCCTCCATCCGCCATGCCACCAAACAGATCTAGGGCCGCTTCTCGAGTCAAGACACTCCGCAAATCCAAGTCAAATTTATCTGAACATGACTATGTAAACGCAGAGAAAGTTATGGTTCAACGAGCAGATAGCATGAGCTCTCGTGCTAGCGCAGGGGAGCCTTTCACTGACGATGAGCTCGATGATGTGATGAACTCGTTGCATAACATTACCCCGCACGATGCGAGCATTGATTGGGACGCACTGCGCCGTCTTTTTGGCGACATTGCCCACTTATCGCACAAAGAATGGCATGTGACCGATGAAAACGCGGACAAAATGGCAAAGATTCTAACACCCAATGGTTTGACTCCTGAAGCTTCTCAAATGTTCGAAAGGATTCTTCACGAAGGAAACTGGGACGGGGCGTTGGCGTTTGCCAGTATGAGAAATGACGACAAATTGAAACGGTTCGAAAAAACGCCGTGGGCAGTTCTTGTCACGGGAGTGAATGGTATCAGAAAAACAACGGCCATGTATCAACCCTGGTTTTCCAAAGCGTTGTATGAAGCTCTGATACCACCTCATGGTATGAAGGTGGACTTTGATACAAGCTCCCTGCCCACTGGTGACAATTCATTCTTTCGACAATTAGATCATATGATAACCACACTCTGCAATGAAGACTTTTCTCTGCTCTACGCATTAACCGGAGCTCAGTTATCAAGTGATGAAGGAAATCTGGACCCCCCGAAAGAACTCATTCAGAAGTATTCAAGCTTGAAAGCCAGTATCTTTTCTCGTTATCGCACCCTTTCAGAGTTGCTGGGTGTGCTGTTATTGAAGGAAGCACAAAACGTTGATATTAATGTTATATGTGAAACATCTGGACGGGATGTGGCAATGTTCCATTATATTGATCACTTCTTTGGACAAAAAAGTTACAATAAGCTAGCAATTCATTTCAAGATAAATGATCTGAGATATGCGATGCAAAGTGTAGACAAACGAATGGTAAAAGAAATAAAAGCTGGGAAAAAATCACTGTCGGGGAATGCAATGGACGTCATTTACGTCAATGGAGGTGGTCCATATGGCTCGGATGTGTTAGCAAGAGTTCAGAAAGATTCTGATCAGGTTTGGAAGGATGTTGTGTCGAAGGAAAATGTAGTTGGGAAAGACTGGTACAAAGCAACTCTTGAAATCGAAGCACACGCTAGTAAGCCGTGGACTGTCCGAGCTGTTAGAGCAGATGGAAGCTACGGAACTAGATTTGAGTTTGGCAGCGATCGAAACGTATGCTAGGTTAGTTCACAAAATCAAAACATTTGAACTCTTATAATAGGGTACTTAGTTTTACAACAGAATATACGTACAGGCAAAGTTCAGGTAAAGTTATGGTCTCGTACATGTCAACTGGCGACCTCGAATTCCTTAGCCTCAAACATGTTCAACACCTCCAAAGACGAGGGGCGTTCTTCTGGCTTATACGACCAGCATTGCATCATGATTCGCTGCAATGCAAGAAAAGCTGGATGATTGGCCCTCTCTTTGACAACTGCAATAGTCTTGACTCCAAACTTTTCATACTCTTCGAGTCGTGGCAATCTAGGCAGTTGCCCTGCAATGACTTTCTTTACGACTGACTCAATACTATTTACTTGATAATATGGATCCAGTCCATCTGATAGAAGGAAGAAGAATATCCCGCCCAATGAATAAATGTCTATTGAATCATTTTGGTCGGCACAGTCCATGTATTCTTCGGGGGAGCGGTATGTTGATCCCTTGTGCTTTATTCCACATATACGGAACGGACAAGTCTCGTTGCTTTGCGATCTCCGGAGCAAGCGACATCTATTGAAATCACTGATCTGTAGTAAAGGCAAACTCTTCTTTGGTTGGAGAGAAAATCTACCTGTATCATCGATTGATGGCTCAAATAACAAAAATTGAGATGGCTTCACATCAGAGTGAGCATTGGTAGCTTTTCCATTCAAGTATATTTGCGACTGATATAGACCCCTTGCTGCTTGAAAGGCGAGGTGGAACATTTCGGTTGCGTCCATCAAGCGTCCTTCATGGTGCTGTGGAAATTGACGTACGTAGTGATCCAGAGTCTGTGTTGCAAGAGGTACGATTGATGTGAATGCGCAATACTTGTAAATCGGCAGCACATTATTCTTGTAGTCTACTGGTGGCCTACCAGCCTTCCCCGAGATGAGTGCGTCGCGACGATTCCTGTCTAATTCGACTTCTGAAAAGGCACGCGAAGGCCTGTGCATTTTTATGATGACTTTTTCATTTAAGCATGTTTCATGCCTCCAAACACTGTTGTATCCCCCGTTCCCAGCAAACTTTAAGTGTGCTTCAACCTTCGAAAATCCTTGTCCTTTGCCCTCTGATGAACAACTAGGGTACTCGAAAGTTAGTCCCATCGAGTGAACATCGTTACAAGTAGGTGCAGATGCAAGAGATAGGTTTTCGTATGAAGGATCTGCGACAGTGCATTCTTCTCTCGCTTCAAGCTTGACACTGCGAGCAGGTGGATCTTCATCAGTTTTTCCGCCGTAGTCGCCCCAATCTGATGCTTTCGGAATCGAGTCAAGTTGAAAACAGTCGATGCCAACATTCAAATTTTCTTCCACAAGTTCATCAGAATCACAGAGAGAGCGCAGGTTGTTGGCGATACATGTCACACGAGGGTGCAGTTGGCGCTGTCTGATTGATTTGCGTCCCCTCGGTAGATTCGAGAGAGCATGACTCGGGATCTGGCACAATCGTGGCAATATATGTCGACTCGAGAGTCTTGACACCGAAGACTCTCGATCCAAGTTCATAAGAGTGGACGACTGACGAATTACATCGTTAATGATGAATAATGTCCCGATCGACAGGCAAAAGATAATGCCCTGGTTCCTGAGACGCCTTGACTTAGTTAATGACAACCAATGCCCAACTTTTCTGATTCCCAAATGAGCAGGCCCAGCATCAGGGCAGTGATTGCTTATGCTAACGCAACAGCTATCAGCAAATAATTTTCTCCCGGTTTCCGTCCCTGTATGCGGCGTTGAAAAACAGTTTACATCGTGTCGTCTTCTCGGCCGTGTCAACTGATAATGAATGGATTTGGCAAATGTCATTTCTCCCTCTCTTGACTTCCGGTGAAGGAACTTCACCGTGACGTTCTAAGAGCAGGTATGGAGGAGGTAGGATGTTGCTGGAGGTAAGTAGCCACAGGATTTTTACACGAGATTCTACTTGTACCGAGTGCGTTATTGTACCTTCCGTATGGTACCGTACACAGTACGAACGAGATTTTTTTCGGCCCGCAGGTAATAATATATCTAGATCTCAGCGAGAAAGTCAATTCTCTCTCTAGAGGGATAAAACTCGCCTGAGTCGTCAAAAAATGTAATCATTGATGTCGTCATCAAATTTTTCGGGCAACCACTGGAAATTAATTTTTCGGGGCAAAAACCAAGTCGAGTGAACCACAAAATATAGAGAAAAAATACTCCGAACCCGTGCCCCCGAGTGAACCTGAGCGAAACCGATTTCCACAAGCGAGTGAATGCAAAGAACAGAAGCGAAGGCCAAAGAACATACAAGGCTGCCAACCCTGTGTGCAACCACCAACTTTTGACATGTCATTCCCTTAGACCATTTTTGCAGCTATTTAAGCGCGCTATAATTTTACTGGGTTCTGAGTCAGACTTTTAGCATATTTGGCACCAAATTCGTCATGCAGCCCTGTGCGCTTACCCCAAGTGCGCCAAACACAAATAGCGCAGAGCGCCATTTTTTCATATTTTGCGCCAAATCGACCCAAAATAGCAAAAGCAGCTATTTTGACCTCTTCCAGTGTGCTATTTCCCTTCAAGAAATTATATTGATGCCACTGTGTGGTTTGGATCAAAATCTTTGGCGGGATGGCCACCACCACCAGTTCTCATCCTGTGCTTCTCCTCTATCAATCCCTCTTTCCTCATCGCGTTGACATCTGTTGGCTGTAACTGCAATGCGGCAAAGGCAACATAGAAGCTTAGCAATAGAGAGTGAAAGCTTGCAATGATTGTGCTGATGTCAAATGGTTTCATGGTAATGGATCTGAGGGAGTGGGAGCGACTGTGAGGAGCTGCCCCAACTCCCATTTCTTACCGTTTGGCAATGCAAAGAGACAGGAGGAAGGTAGGGAGGTTTTTGTCCTGACCTCTATTCGCCACTCCATACTAGTTCCCCTTCAAGCTCCTGATTGGCTCTGATGAATGGAAAAGGTGGCAACAGGAGAAATAGCACATATGGCACTAAAAATACCACACACCACTGCATGAATCCCAAGTGTGCTAAAGCAAATAGCACACATGATGTTTTGGCAGGAGTTTGGCTTTTAGCACACATATTTTAGCGCACAGTGCTGCAAATGGTCTGAGGGTGCATATTTGGATATTTGGAAACATCGGAGTAGAAAAGAGATTCGGACAAAAAATAGCAATGACAGACATGGTGACTTTTTGTCGAATTTTTTTCTGTTTGGAAGAAAAAATCGTAGACTCCGACATTTGACAGAGATTTGGCGGCAATTTGGCACTTTCAAATATTTGGTTACTTGGACATTTGATTAGATACCATAGACAAATTACAGCAGGCACCCAATAGCTATAAGTCTGACCAAAAATAAAAGTACAGACCACCATTCATCACTTTACAGCAATTTGTGTTTGCAGTATTGTATCGGCATCCTCTGTCTTGCTTTTTGACATACAACTATACTTCACAGTAACAGAATCATATCCAGAAACCAATATTCGAGACATATCATTTCAATTAACTGAAGAGGTGGATTGGTTACACTTCTTGTGGTGGAAGGCTTAAAGTGATAAACAACCTATTCTTAGGGCCAACGGAGCTCCTTCTTGCCTCTCTAGAATGCCAAGAGGTGAGAAAAAAGAACTGGGCCTTCCAAATGAAATCTGATGGGAAGACGAGATAATGTGTCAGTATGCAAGATGATTGTGGAGCATGGGAAGAAAGAAACAAAAATCAGAAACTTAAGCAAAAATGTTTGATGTTTGCTATCACCATCATCCATATTGTGGTGGCTTGAATGTGATTGTTCTCATGGTGGTAGTGGCATGTGACCATTGATGCCATGATGATTGATGCCTCTTGTGATTCCTCCAGTTCTTCCACAATGAAACGGTGGTGTGTTGATGGAGGTTCCAGTGGATGGGAAAATGAAAGTTAAGAGGAAAAAATCACAAACAAGAATGGTTTTCCATCCCCTTGCTTTCCACAAGCTCTTCTTTGAAGTGACAGAGTTTAGCTTAGTATGAATGGATCTTTGATAGAAGAATTCTGTGGCTCGGAATTTCATCTCTGACGAAGAATTGAATTGATTTAAAGAAGCAATCCAATGCTTTAGTTTTAGTGGATCACATCATTTGTTTGATTGTATGCATTCCCATAGAAGAAACAAGAAGTAATCAAGTAAATGGTAAGTGATTTGAAGAATTTCATAAACAGTAACGAAGACTAAGAGGTACCATTGTATCTTTTTGACATGGCATGCTCTGGCTTGAACTTAGGATTGGAATAGTATGTGTCCTCCTGCAGAAGATGTTCTCCCTACTCTCAGTGCAGAAAAACGTATCTTCAGCATCTTCCTTGATCTTCACTGGGATGACACTTAACAAGGGATCAATCTCTTCACCTGTTTTTGATGACAGTCCTTAATGCATCTCATTCTATCAGTATTAGCTGACTCATGAAATGTGTAGGGTTTATCAAAATTAGATTCAATGACAGTGTAATGGACACTCATACTGAAAAAAATTTGTTCAAATTCATTCTATTCTGAGGTTTCCAGTTTATGGATGCTCATGTGGGTGTTGCTTTGATGGATAAGTGCGAAAAAGATTTGTCAGATCCATGTATTTTAATTTCAAGCCAAATATGATATTGATCATTACAACAACAGGGATGGTTATTTCAATTCATAAGTCAGTCTTCTTTTTGCCTTTATTTTTAAAGTTGCACAACAACATGTCCTGCACCTCCTTTTTGAACTTGATTTGCTGAGTGATGTGGCACTTGTAAGCAAAGTAATTTGCATTGTTATCTGCATTATAGACTGTACATCTAAGACTTCAATAGTCTTCATGACTAATATGAGGGCATGATCTGAGACTATATCAATGATGTGATAGTCCAAGGATCACATTCATATCGACTCTCTGATTTTCAGAGGATACCGTCTTTTCTAAAACGTACTTTGTCACCAACTTTGTAGACCCCATTTTGGCATGAGCGATTTTCACGTTCCATGTTTAGGTCTGTCTGGTATTTCCTGTTATCTCCAATTTTGTTCCAGTCAGCAAGGAAGGAGATGTTGAACATTATGTCCCTACCAAAAATTGCTGCTCCCGGGAGGACTCTCAGTAATAGGTAAGAAGAGCGAATGGCCCATGCTGCATCTGTTAGGAACACATCTATGTCACTTTTGACTACTGCATTGGCCATGTCTAGTTCAGCAGTGCAAAGAATGTTGGTAATCACCTGATGCACTTGCTCCAGTATAGCATTTGCTTGTGGGTTCTTGACACTGGTTGGCTTACGCTTG
>JALLPD010000771.1:0-14327 GCA_036940065.1 Cyclotella cf. meneghiniana
GGCATCTTTCTGCTTTGAGTAGACAGCATAGGCAACAGCATCCTTCTCTTCTATTAAAATAACCAGGTCTGTCATGAGTGCCTTACTCTGCCTTCTTTGATTCCTCTGGTGCAGCAAACTGTGCAAAGTCAACTTTTCACCTAGGAGGAATCTTCATGTAACTAGCAACATCATGATGTGGTGCCAGGCCCTGGTGTGGTTCCAATCTGACTGCTCAACTCCCAAAAAATGGCACTTCCACATCTTATGTCCCTTTTTGTCTACAATGTTCTCTAACTGCTTGGTTTACCAGACAGTCTTGATAGTTGTAGACACACCAGAAGCACTGTCTTTAGAGTCAGAGGATGGATCTGCATGAGATATATTGACGTTTTCATCATCTTCCTCAGCAGCTCTCCTATCAGATGGATTGTAATCATCATCTGACATGCTTGCTTGTATTTGTTGTGGAGGTGATTGTAACTTGGATCTCACCTTCCTTTTGCGGTGGCTGCTTGCAGATGCTGTGAAGAAGGGAGTGAAGGCACTGGCACTGTTGATGTGTGTCTGGGGGGCGAGATATTATGAGTCTCATCACCATGATGTGTAAATACATTGGAAGCAAAAATCAATTACATCATGGACTGTAGTGAAAAAGTAGGAAGGAAATTTAATCTCACCTTCCTTTTGTGTTGGCTGCTTGTGGATGCTGTGAAAAAGGGAGTGGAGCACCGGCACTGTGGAAATGTGTCGGAGAGCTAAGATATCATGAGTGTTGTCAATTTAGTGTATCAATGCAATTGGTAAAAATAAATCAATTACGTCACGGACTGTAGTGAAAAAAGAGGGAAGGAAATTTAATCTCACTTTCCTTTTGCAGTGGCTGCTTGCAGATGCTGTGAAGAAAGGAGTCAAGGCAATGGCACTGTTGAAGTGTGTCTGGGGGCCGAAATATCACAAGTGTTATCAACGTGATGTATCAATACAATTGGAAAACATAAAATCAATTACATCACAGACTGTAGTGAAAAAAGGGGGAAGGAAATTTAATCTCACCTTCCTTTTGTGGTTGCTGCTTGCAGATGATGTGAAGAAGGGAGTGGAGGCGACGGCACTGTCAAAGTGTGTCCGGGGGCTGAGATATCATGAGTCTTGTCAACATGATTTGTAAATACATTGGAAACAATAAACTTAATTAGATTGTGGACTGTAGTGAAAAAAGAGGGAAGGAAATTTTATCTCACCTTCTCTTTGCGGTGGCTGTTTGCAGATGCTGTGAAGAAGGAGTGGGAGCAACGGCACTGTTGAAGTGTGTCTGGGGGCTGAGATATCACGAGTCTCATCACCATGATGTGTAAATACATTGGAAGCAATAAAATTAATTACATTGCCACTGTAGTGAAAAAAGAGTGGTGGCTGCTTGCGAATGCTGTGAAAAAGGGAGTGGAGGCACCGGCACTGTGGAAGTGTGTCTGAGGGCTGAGATATCATGAGCGCCATCAAAGTATTGTATCAATACAGTTGTGGCAGTTGCAGAAAGAATCCAGTCTTGCAACTGCCTTAACCTACAGTCAATCTCTGTGAAAGTTGGTATTGGTTACAGTTGAGGTCTGTGAAAATCAGTCATCATGCAAATTTCTTGATAATAGCACAAAGATTGCATATTGGCAGTGCTCATTTCAAAGCAGCCCTGAATAGCCCATAAAAATTACCTCCAATGGCCTGAAAAGCTTTATTTTCCTAATTCCTACATTCATAAGTTTTCCTAACTATCAGCTTAGGTCAGTTTCTTCAAAAATCTAGTCCGTTTTGACCCCCAACTCTCCCCTGGCATGAACCAGAGATTTAACAGCATTCATCCCCAAATTTTCATTTGCCATGCATACCATATAGATGGGGTATGTCTGAGGTATTTCACAATGTTGACCAAGTGTTAGAAAAGGAGCTGGAATGTTCCAGTGGCTTAAAGCAACAAAAGGAGCTAGAACATTTGTGTGATCCAGGAATCAACTATGGCCCAATATGGTAAGTTCTTAAATCGTAAGTGCATCCATGTGACTGCAGCATGAACAATCAGTCAGGGAGACAAATGATATTGGCAATTGGACAACAGGAAGACCAAAGCATTTGCCGAGAATTGCCCTCCTGCAGGCAATACAATACAATTGCAATATTGGAGAACAATGTGGAAAGTGACAAGGGCACAAACACTGCATTTGGCCAATGTGGGAGTGCCAACAGAAAGTGTCATGTTGTAACATAAATCAAGTTGGAGGAGAAACTGCAATAGAGGAGAGCAATTGCAATCAGAATAAGTGATTGTGGAGTAATCAAGACCAACATTGAGAATATCAATCCAAGGAGCAACTATGATTGCACAAAGCAATCACCTAGCATAATATCAAAGAGCCAACACCATGACCAACCCTATTGTGGAGAGCAATCACACAGCAGGATTGTGAAGAGTCATCATGAAAAGCAACTGTGATTGCTCCAAGCAAAATGTACGGTAATTACTCATATGAACTAAAGAGTAGACAGATTCAGCTCATAAGTTCAAACTTTTATACCTGAGATGCAAAAAATATTAATTCCTCTTTATATTTTATCGTATCATGACTGCTAAAGGAAGAATGCCAGATGTTTTGTCCAATGGACTGATTTGAATAGATTTTTGACATGCAATCCTTTATGGAATAGTGAATAACTTTTTATTGGCATTCAATTATTATATTACCTGCTGGGCATGGTAATGTGTTAGGAAATAACACTTCAAAACAAATTTGATCAAGAGTAATTGAAACACTACTGTCCAGTTGTCTTGACCATGTCTTGACCATATCATGACCATGTCTTGGCCATGTCTTCACAGAGTCATTCTCAAACTGGCATAGTATCTATTGCCATCATTTTTTTATGCAGGTATGGAGTAGTACATCATGCATAAATATTGTAGTTTAGTGCAGAATATTCACATAAAAATAATCATCGCTTATCCAATTGGAAGATTTGATTACATAGCTATTGGCATAAGTAGCCTCTTGAGTCATTGATTTGAAGCACTATAGTTAAAAGCTAAAAATATTAAAAATGCATTGCAAACCCTAAAACGTAACACCCTTTTATGCTTGTAATAGGGTACAAGTGATGAAAATGCTGTCCCCTTGTCTGTGTTTCATCTTAATGATTGCACTTTGAAGTAATCAGAACTTCATGTAAATATTTCACATAAACAGATTGTACTCAAGTGCTCAGTCAGAACATTCCCACAATTTGCAAATAGTCTTCGAGGGTAGATGACTGGTTGAGTGCCTTTGTGTAAATTGGAAAGTGTGATGGCATTGTTGGTCTATTTGTAGCTATGTCATAGTGCTTCACCCTTTCACTTGTGCCCCAACAAAGATGTTCCCTGCCCTCCCGTAGCTGTGAGTCCTAGCTACATTTTGCATCCTGTTGAGAATGGCCAAATGTGCATCATTGATTGCTGGCCTTCCATCTACTTGGAGCCCTCCCTTCATTCATTCTTCCTACAACCTACCTTCTGCTATTCTTTTTTTAAATCACTCTTGGTGAGTACTTTTTGTGAGTTTTTGTGCTTGACAGTGCAGTGTTACCTTTCATGAGAAGTGAGGGGGGAAACCTAGAGGGGTCCTGTTGGCATTAATTTTGGAACCAAATAATAATGCACTGGGGTGATGACTAGGATACAGTGGTTTTCCATGGAAACTTCTGCTTCATTCTTTCTTTCTTAATTGTAAATAAACCCTATGAAGATGGAGCTATATCTCGAAAGATCTCTTTGCTCTCTTCCCTGTACATCTCAGACCCCCTTTGTTTTCTTAGACTGATGATTGTTTCTCTTTTTCATTATTTAATCAACAAATTGTTTTAGTTTGGGTGGGGTCATCTGAATCCAAATCCCTATTAGAGTGATGTGCTCTCAGAAATCTAGCACTTGTCAGTTGAAAGAGAAAGAGAATGCTCCACATTGTAGATTTGAAGATTTCTGCCATCAATAAAAAAGTTGTGTATTTTTAACATTGTCTATCCTTTTGAGGCAGATGGAACTGGTGGAATGTCACCTATTTGTGCAGAGTATTTACCCTGTGATTGAGGGTGAGCACATGTGGATGGAGTATCAACTCACCTTCGCAGCAGTTAAGATATCAGAGTGTGAAAAACAAAATAGCTCTGCATTTGTCATTGTGGCTTTCAACTTTCAGGATGTTTCAGTTGGGAAATGATTATGGATGTTTTACTCATTGCATGACTAGGTTGTTTTGTAAAGGATAGGAATCAATTCCCTGCATCTGAATGCCTGTTGTCATTTTGCTTCTTGTGCAGTCCATAGAAATTGTCAGTGAGAATGCAATGCAAATTCATCAAACTGTAGGTTATAATTTTTCTGCCTATGATGTCTTAATTGTCCTCTAGAACAAAGTGTGTATTTTCAAGAGTGTTTATCCCTTTGAGGTGGATGAATTTGGTAGAATTTTACCTCTTTGTGCAGGGCATTTGCCCTGTGATTGAAGGCGAGCAAGTGAATGCACTCTCAACTCATATTTGCAGCATTGGGGATACCTGAATCCAAAAAAACAAACAGCTCGGTGTTTGTCATTGTGGCATCTGAATTTAGTGATGTTGGAGTTCAGAAAGAGATATTGTTTTTTCTCATTGAATGACTAGTTTGTTTTGTTTAGGATAGGAATCAATCCCCTGCATCCAAATGAATGTTTGTCTTTTGTCTTTTGTACAATTTATGGCAATTTTCCATGGGAAGGCAATAAGAGTGCTCTGTGTTGTAGCTTTTGAAAATTTCAGCCCATGATGTCTCAATTGCCCTTTGTAATAAAGTTTTGTACTTCAAAAGTGTCTATGCCCTTGAGGCTATTGGAACTGGTTGAATCTCACCTCTTTGTGCAGAACATTCGTCCTGTGGTTGAGGGTAAGCATGTGAATGCACTCTCAACTCATATTCACAGCATTGGGGATACCTGAGTGAAATAAAAGCAAAACAGCTCCATGTTTGTTATATGGCATCTGAATCTAAGCATGTTGGAGTTGGGAAAGAAGTATTGATTTACTTTTAGTTTCCTCTTTGATTGACTAGTTTGTTTTGTTGAGGATGAGAAGCAATCCCCTGCATCTAAATAAATGCCTGTTGTTATTTTGCTTCTTGTGCAATCTATAACAATTGTCAGTGAGAATGCAATGAGAGTGCTCTGTGTTGTAGCTTTGAAGTTTTCAGCCCATGATGTCTTAACTGCCCTTTGTAATAAATTTGTGTATTCTCAAAAGTGTCTATTCCCTTGAGGCAATTGAAACTGATGGAATATCACCTCTTTGTGCAGATCATTTGCCCTGTGATTGAGGATGAGCACATGAATGCTATCTAAACCATATTGGAAGCATTTGAGATATCTGAGCAAAAAACAAACTGGCTCTACATTTTTTGGATTGGATCTGATGTAGGGTTGTTGGAGGCAGGAAGAAAGCAATGATTTATTTTTTTGAATCAGTCATTTGTTTTGTTTTGTTTTGTTTTGTTTTGTTTTGTTTTGTTTTGAATGGAAATCAATATGCTCTGATCAACTCCCTGTTGGTGTTTTGCTTTTGTGCAATCTTGAGCTATTACAGTTGGAAAGATATGTAGATGCTCTGCATTTGTGTCCAAATGTCTCAATTGCCCTCTATAACATAGTTGTGTATTTTCAACAGTGTCTGTCCCCTTGAGGCTGATGGATTAGTGAAATGTCACCTTTTTTGCAGAGGAGTTGTCCTCTTGAAGGTTGTGCACATGTGGATGCACTTTCAATTTCAATAGCAGCAGTGGGGATACCTCTGTAGAAATGACAAAAAAACCCTTTTTGCTTCTCATTATGGCATCTGGATTTAGGAATTTTGGATTTGGGAGAATCAGTGAGGGATTATGTCATGTTAAATGGGGCTGGGTCCAGTTGTATCAGGTTTTGCATTGTCAGACTCAATACTGCAAGTTTCACTGGTTTAGGTTTTGAGGACTTGGATTTCATTGTGTTGGCTTCAATGGGCGCAAGGATTTGGTTCTATGGATGCAGAGGCGACAGTTTCAACAGTTTGATTAACAACAACAGCGTCAAATATGGGAAGGACATTAGAATGCTCTGTGCTTGTAGCACGTTGAGTTTTCTGCCCAGCTTATCTCAATTACCATTCATACCAAAGTTGTGTATTTTCAATAGTGACTATCCCCTTGAGGGAATGAAACTGTTGAAATGTCACCTCTTTGTGTAAAGGATTTGCTCTGTGATTGAGAATGAGCATGTGAATGCACAATCAACTCATACTGGCAGCAAGGGGATATCTGTGTGGTAACACCATTACAGTCCCAGGTTTGTAGCTCTGTAATTGATCCAAACTATTATTGTGGCATCTGGTAAAGATGTTGGTTGTGTGAGGGACATAATGATGCTGGCATTTGTAGCTTTTGATTTTCTGCTTTTGACATCTTGGCTGCCATCCATTTCATGATTGTACATTTTTAATAGTGCCCCTCCCTTTAAACCTTGGCTTATGAGTTTCTCATTTTGGTGGAGACAGCAGTAAACTAAGTGCCACCAACACTTCATTATCCAATATTTCCTAACCTTTTGCAGAAAATCCATTATATTAATATTTTATCTGAAGATTTCATACAAAACAAATGATAACTTTAAATTTATTTCACTTTTACTCCTATTGATTAAATGATGTCTACTCCTATAATTAGGATGGATCCTACTCCTACTGAATAAATGACATGCATTCAGTGGAACAAACAATGTCTAGACCATGTCTTGACTTCATTTGGTGACTCACATAATACAAAACTGTAACTTTCTCTGATCCTGACTGATGTCTGGACCAGCTGAGTTTTTGTCTGACCATGTCTTGAAAATGTTGGCCTAAGATTTATGATATAGATGATGAAAATTAAACTTTATTAATTAGCAGAAAGCTTGGCTTGACCATGTCTTGACCTAAATTCATTAGGATTTGTCATAGTGTAAAGGGCCTATCATGGCCAAGACATGGTCAAGACATTGATACATCTGTGATTTTTCTGACCTGATCAAGACAAGGTAAAGATGGTCGAGACAATTGGACAGTGGTGAAGTACATCAACCATTGAGTGGAGTGCTTGCCTAATTGTTTTGTTTCACAATCAGGCAAGGGTGTTGAAGAACTGATTAATAGCAACACCTGTGTATAGGTTACACATTGCCCATAAAACGCACCCAAACATCTTGCATCATAAGATTCTCCTTCTCAATGGCAACAAGCCCATGTGTGTCACTCCTTGTGACTCCAAAGAGTTGCCAAGAAACCTCCGATGTTGTCAGAAGTCACCACTCATCTCATGCCCATTGTGGCCGGATAAACAGCATGGATGAGAGAGGGAAGTGAGAGGGTGGGAGGGCTACTGCATGGCTACCTTGGATTAAATAAGGTAAGTGGTCTGAATGGTAATAATTTTCACTGTGTTAGAAATGCTAGCATTGGATGGCCTATAAGTTACATCAAACTGTATCTTTTGACATTTGTGATAGCGTAATATCTGCATTTTATGGAAGGAATTATTATGTCAAGACTATATTGGGTGACTGCCAAAATTCTTTTATCTGTCTCAATATTTGAATAACTAAATATTTGGATTTTCCAAATTGCAAACAAATCCCTTCCAAATGTCAAAACCCATGATTTTTTGTCTTTATTTGGAAAAAAATTGACATGTCTGGATACGAGTTGTTTTGCCAAAATCATGTTTCTGCTCAGACCCTTTCCAAATGTCTATATGTTCAAATGTATACAATATTGCCTGTTGATTAGCAGAAATTGAAACGACAGCAAAAGTGTAATAATTCAATGTTTGTATATTCTCTTCACCACAAAAGTATATAGTTAAAGTCATTTTATATTCTTTTCAGCTATGTGTAATACAAGCTGAACTTTAGCATGCCTATATTGACATACAATTCCAGAAGGAGATGTTGTGGATGGATGATGGTTCATTCAAATCACTGTGATCCCATTAGTTGTCAGAGAATGGTTTTTGTCTTAAGCTTGTAATAGCGTAAGTGCAGCAAGTTCGAATCAGGTCTTACAAGGGTTTTTGTGTCTTGATATTGTTTTTGTATATTGTCATGTGCATGATTAAGACTATTCATCAAAATTCATAAGTCATAATCACTTAAAATCATATACAGACATCGTTAATGAATTCTTGTCGTGATAGCAAGATTAGTTATCTGTGATCTTAGTAGTGACAATACTTTCCAACATACTTTGAAGTAAATCAGACAAGTATAGGTTGAATTATTCCGGCCCACTCTACGTACTGAAAAAAATCAATGATGCCCAAGAACAGAAAACAGACAGCATCGACTTTTTTCAAAAAAAAAACATTTTGTGCTCGCGCAATCGACATGCTCATGATTGCATGGAGTACTATGTATGTGGATTCATATGTAAAATGCTCAAGCATACTTACTACATCATATTAGCTATGTCCATGTGAAACAGAGATGGGTGGACAATGATACACTTCAGTAGGCATCACTCGCTTTGTTCACTTAAATTACGCAGACTTGAAGGTCTTGTGTGGACAAATTTTAATTCAGATTTCATAGTGATGCCACCACTAGCGTCAAGATGATCTCAATGGCATTTAATTCTCACTCTTCATGTTGTGTGTGGTGGTGTCACATTCCGTGCCAAACAAAACTGGTAAACCCTTTTGCAATAATCCAGGATTTACCATTGTAGGACCCAGTATAGAATTCACCAGAGCCACGATCCCAAACAAATCGAACGAAAGCAAACATCAAGGGCGCCAACATCATCTCGTCGGAATTCAATTATGCAGTCTTCTTGTTTTGAGTGATGGAGTCGCTCCCCTTGCCTAACAAAACTGGTAAACCCTTTTTCAACAATGCAGGATAAGCCATCGTAGGACCCAATATAGAATTCACCAGAACCACCATCCCAAGCAAAAAAACCTTGGACCAATGCAAAATATCCACATAATTGCTGCTACCCCACAACTTCATCAATGCACGATACGCCCCCAAACCTTCCGCGAAGGCCCCCAAAGGAAAAGTAGCAAGCGGTAAGACCAACCTCACATATCTTGCCACGGAAGATGTTGGAAAGATATACATTGGATATCTACAAACTTCTGTCAATGCCCAACTTAACAACACCGTGAGGCACAACCCCTCGCGAGATTCCAAACCTTGAGGCAAAACTAACAAAAGGCATGTCATGCGAATAATGTGTAGCACCACACCAAGCACCAAATTTCCTTTTAGTTGGCCGAGCGCGATACGAGCCACTTCAATAAAACATATCCCCTCCAATATCGTAAGCACGTCTATAAGAAATATTGTATCAGATGGTGGTAACGGTGACGACGGGGAAGCCTTGAAGAACGGCGCTGTCCATTCGGACTGCGATGTGAATAATGACTGAGAGAGTACAATTGCAAGGACAAATGACCAACCTGAGAGAGCTAAGGTGTTGAGGAGGGTGAACATAGTGTCCATGAGTGTGGATAAGTTGTTTGCAGTGCGGGGACCTGTTGCACAAAGACGATGCTGGATGATGAACACCGGGAGTTGGTTCTGGGTTGATCGCACCGTCTAATCACCAACTTTCTGGTATTAAGCTACATAGGAATGAGTTTCATCGCCAAAATATGCCATTTCCTGCACAAACAAGCTTTTTATATTTTTTTTATTCTCTAGAGAGAGGCGGGAACACCATCTCCTCGCACCGGAAGACATGGCCATCAGATCACTACGTAGACTCACACGCGATTTTATTATTGGCTCTCTGGTCGTTGTCTGCCTCTATCATAATATTGGACAGCTTCATCGTTTGTCGATCACGTTTCACTCTGTTCTCCTTCCTTTGAACGCCAAAGTTGAGCACAAGTCAGCGTCACCACTGAAAAATATTGCCCAGTGGAAAACCGCAACTCAGTCCTCCACACTTGGGGATTTCTCGGCATCAAGGGCGATTGATGGCAACATCGAAACATTTTCACATACCAACGATAGTAATGCATGGTTGGAGATTGATATGGGAGCTGTATACCCCATTAGTTACGTAGAAATTGCCAACCGTTGGTGTTTGGACCCGAGTGACGTGACTGGGTGTCTGTGTCGCTTATCTGGCGTCAAGCTTTCGTTAACTGATAACAATGATTATGTGGTCGCTACTGAATCGATCAGAAATGCTTGTAAGTTGAAAACAGCGATTGTTAGGTTTGATACCTGCTCGACCCCATCTCAGGTACGTGAAATGTTGGGGTCAAAGACATATTACTTATCAATTGGTTTGCTGTGGATTCTCATGAACTTTTGAATGCCCATAGTCATATCAAACGAAACCTAGCTGCCTTCCTCTTGCCAGAAAACTCAAATTACAATCTACTACCGGAAAACAAATAAATGTATTTGAAGTGCGGGTTTTGTCATCTGGTATCTCTAATAATCCAACAGAAATACCTGAGCAATCCAAAAGAATTCGCGAGATAGAGAGTTCGAATAATTCTACAGACTTTGCTATCAATGAGAATTCCGCCCAGGAGAAATTCATTTTTGAGTTGAATAATCCAACAATAGAAAAATTAACTCCTACAGAAGCTTCAGTTCAAGCAAGCAAAACAGTCAACACAACTGACAGTTCTCGAGATAACGAGCCATTTTCAAAGTCGCCCAATCCCGTGCAATATGTTCCGAGGAATATTGTTCATAAGGGCGAGAATCACTCCACCAAAGTGAAGGTGGATACAAAAACAGATGTGAAAAAATATACTTCTAAGGCACACTCACACAGCACTAGTTCTGATGTAAGAACACCAACTGACACCACCCTCATTAACAACGATGATAAATACCTGCTATTCTACAACCACGATGGGTTCTCCAATCAAATCATTGGCCTAAACGGGGCCATTACCCTGGCTGCTAAAACGGGGAGGACGCTCATTTTACCTCCCATAACTCCTCACTACACTACGGACAAGCGAACTCTCAAATATCCACTCACTTACAGACCAGGAGGCAATCTTGCGTGTAATAAAAGCTTTGAAACAATCAAGGCAGATATTGGCATGCTTGCTGATGGAAATGAATTCCCGGCGTGGAGTGAATTATTCGACTTCACTGCGGATGGACAGGATCAGCAATTTCGCGGAAAAGCTCGTTTTGGGGTGCCAGTTATCGAGTTGTCAGATTTTGTCAGAAAAAACGTGACGCAGGGCAGCTTTGATGAAATTGAGATGCTCTGCAACAATTTGCCTTACCCTATCGAAGACATATCAACATACAAGCATGAGTCGTCATCACAAGTTGTGTATGCTGGTTCAATGTTTAATCTTGGATCAAGAGTATACGTCCCTTTTTGGAAACCAAGTAGACAAATCTTTGACATCCTCCGACAGATCTTTTCCAGAGTTTATACAGTTGATGGGAGAGGAGGACGAGCAGGACTTTTGCCTAAAGATTATATTGGCTTGCATGTTCGTCTAGATGACCAAACAATGATGAAACAAGAATTCAACTGTAAAGCTCAACAATTCATAGATAAGTTGGGGAATATTCGTCATCTTCTGCGGAGGTACATTGACCATGGGAGAGTTATCTTCCTTGGAACCAGCACCAAAACTATTAAAGATTGTATTGTGACGATAGCTACATCATATGACAAGGAGTATTTGAAGGAATTAGGCAACAACCATACAACCAACAAGTACACGACCCAGGTTGTTGTAATGGAGGACATTCTCAACTATGACATCGTCGTATCGAAATTGATAGAAAAGATTAGGGTAGAGAAATCTACAGTGTTGTTAGTGTTGGACCAATTCTTAATTGGGCTTGCGCAAGATATCATGAAAATAAATATGTTGCCTCACCTGAGTACATATCAATACTNGCCTCACCTGAGTACATATCAATGCTTTGTGGAAGAAATTCATGAAGAAACTTATCGGAATCATCTCATATCTCAACTTTTTACTCAACGGAAGGCTGGGGCAGTGGGTTACTTTGAAATTGTGTAACTTGAAGTAATTGGATTGGTTTCTGCTGACAAAGAATACTGTTTAAGTTTATACTGTTAGTTGTGATAGTTGATGCATTGGAACACCATAAAGCAGGAACATTTTAGAACTGTGTATTTATTTTTGAACCTTCTATTAACTATCTTGTCAGCCTCTTGGACTAACGCTTTAATGCGATCACTCCAGTGTGAATTATCATAGCTTTTGAATGTGGGTAGCAGCATGAACTTAGAGTGGTTGTGGTATCTACATCCATGTTGGTGGAATTTGATTGCTGCATCAAGCTTGGATAAATTTGAGCAGAATATTGCTCTGGATAGACTCTAAATTTAGCTTTAGATGTTGTTTGTTTGGGTTATGAGTTATATCCGCCTGAATGAACCTCACTGGAACATTTGATAAAGAAGTTTCCTATTCATCTGTGTATAAATGTTGAAATGCCACCAATATGGTATTTTCTGTATGCTGCACCAAGTCCCGCATGGGACACACAATACTATCTGTAAGCACCACAGTATCCTGATTTTAAATCCCATGGTGGTCACCACAGTTGACTTACTGCTGAGTTTCTTTCTTCCAAGGGATATGGTTTGGCCGTTCATATCACAGCCATGACTAAAGAAAGATATGTGGCAGTAGTCTTGCTACTTTGGTGCTCTCATCTATCACCATCTCACTCACAAACTGATCACAGTGATTGCTGACCTGCTTTCACAGCTGATGACTGTTCTATGGCAGAAACCATCAAAACACATGTTTTTCTCACAGTGGACCTTTCCTCTGCCACTGCACTATCTCTCTATACAGTGCAAATTTTCTTAAGCTGTTTTTGAGACAGAAAGGCCACACACCAGCATGAGTGAACATGACTTACTTCTTCAGACATCATCAATAATTCACTGTAGGTGTATGCTTTTTCATTTTTTCAATGACCCTTGTGTGCTTCCTATTGAATGAACTCTCTCCAATGCATATTGTAGATTCCTGCAACATCTGCTCCAGTGGCTGCACATAAACATTCATTACACATGGTGCTCCCATATGATGTCCCTCTTTAACTACAACCTTCTTATCATCCAAAGATGTCCCAGAGTCCCAAGCAACATGCAAAAGCTGAGGGTGGGGTGGTTGCAGCTGTTTTCTAATTTTACACCTTCTTGCTGTTATTGTTGTGTTTTTAAATGTTGAGTTTTGCATCTGCTCTTGAATTCATAAAGTTTATTCAATTTTATCATTGGCATAATCCAGTGCAGACAAAGGCAACAATCAGACTTGATCATAAGATAAATTGAGGAGTGCTAAAGGAGCCACCTAGATTGAGATAAGCTTTTATATTCAATAAAGATGATCGGTGCAATTTCAAGTAGTCTCACGATTTTTTTACTCACTCATTTTAATCAAGATACATGTTTAAATATTTCACATTTCATATATAAACATCAGATGTGTTGGGCCTTAACTGATCAACTTGATCTTTGTTTCAGTAGGGGTAGGATGTTCTTTTTGCAAACAAAAAGTTCAAGAAACAGCACCAGTGATTCTACCCTCTCAAGATATGGAAATATTTTACAAAACACAACAGTCAACCTTTTATTGCTATTGGCTTCAACATAGACATAATACATTAAAAGTTAGATAAGAGTAATTTTTGACTTTTTACATTTCATAACAAAACTATGATGACTATGTTGATGTTGTAGAAAATGCCTTAGTACGTACAATGTTTAACCTCTTTCTGCAGTTTATAAGTTTGTCAGACAGGTGAACCCTGCTTTTTTGAAATCTTCTTTGAAATTAGTGATGTTACAACTAAGCATATATTTGATGATGGTACTTTGGGTGGCACCAAAATTAATTTGTCTTTATTATTGTTGACCTCAGCCATTATTCAGTGGGAGATTTTAATTCAAAAATAAGATGGGTAGAAAAAGAAACAAATGTCCGGATGATTGGAGTTTAAAATTATAAGCTATTTTTACTGATTCAGAATGAGAATCGCCATTTGGTGATCCAATGATTTTATCATGAATTTTACATGATAATCAAATTCTTTAGATTTAATTTCACCCTGTTGGAATCAGGTGTACCAATCAGGATCATAATGTACCTGTTAAGGCTATATGTGAGATCCTTGACATAGGCCAATCATACACCATATTTAGGTACACCCCATCAGCTTCCACCTGGAAGCTTCAAGGGTCCTAGACACCTTGTCTTGAACAAAGGTAGTATGCAAAGTCATAAGATGTTAGTTTCTCAG
>JALLPD010000772.1:0-14309 GCA_036940065.1 Cyclotella cf. meneghiniana
CCAAAAGGTATCCATGTACATTTGGGGGATCTTATAAACCGTGATATACGGTAGCGCTGTATTAGCCCGTCGAGGCCCGTCGTATGGTATTGTATGGTAGACATGACGAGCGGTTTTTTGAGGTTTTTGTTCTTATCGCCAATTCATTGTACCGCACGACTGCAGCACAAAACACACAACACACAACACAGTTGGAAAGCGTGGGCAAAATGTGTCGTGACAAGTAGGCGAATGACCATTCTTCGCATTGAATTAAGGGAGTTTTCCTATTTGTAGGCGAGCCTTCAAATATCCGCAGACAAACCTGAAATGCTGGCGACAGCGCGGCCTCCTCATCAACATCGCCGTCAACATCACCCAACTGACAACCCCGACGAGAATGGACCAAGCCTCACGACGTCGCGATCACAACGATCGCTCCTCCGACAATACGTCGGCAAACTCATCTTCCAAAAACAACCACCATCCAGAAAACCTTCTATCGAATCCATCCTGTCCCCCACCGGGAGCCATCTGCAACCTCTGCAGCGCCACCCTCGGAGCCGGCGCGCTCTCCCTCCCCTACGCCTTCTCCCTCACGGGACTCATTCCCGGCGTCGTCTTGCTGCTGTTATCGGGAGTGATCACCGTCCTGTCCATCGATGCCATCGTATCGTCGTGCGTGCATACCAAATTGTTCAAGTACGAAGAGGTGGCCGTCACACTCGTGGGACGGCCGGCGGGAAGGGCACTGGAGGTCTCGTTGTTGGTGTTTTGTTTTGGGACGGCGGTGGCATATATTGTCGCCGTGGGAGATATTTTGGATATGGGGGTACGCTCGTTGGTGCATTTTGATGGTCGTGACGAGGAGGGGGGAGATGGGAAATGGGGTACATTTGGGTATTCTCGCGAAAAAGTCATGGTTTTATTTTGGTTATGTGTCATGTTCCCACTTTCGTTGCAGAGGCATGTGGAGGGATTGGAGAAATTTTCCTCCTTGGGAGTGCTCAGCATCGTCTTTTTAGTTTTGGCGGCGGTGATTCACTCCATTATGAACGGAGAAATGTTTCTCAATGACAAGAAACATTCCCAAATGGAAACAGCCCACGTGGCGGATCTTGGCACAATGTTATGGCCTGATTCCTTTTGGAATGTTGTTCAAGCATTTCCAATCATCATTTTTGCTTTCTCTTGTCAAGTTAATGTATGTGCTATATTCGAGGAACTCCGTCCGATGGATGACGCCAGTGGCCCTCATGTCATGGCTCTCAAAGAACAAATCATGAAGAGGATAACCAGATTTGGAATAACTCTTTGCATTTCATTGTATCTTTCAATTGGGGTTTTTGGTTATCTAGACTTTGCTCATGGAACTGTGAGTACTGTGTTGTGTTAGCAACTTCGTCTTGCGCGCTTGTCATTCTATGTAACTCTGCAACTTGTTCCACGTTGACAGCTTGATAACATTCTGAACAACTACAACATACCTGTCACACACGATTCCCTAATGATTGCGGCATCAATCTTTGTGGCAGTAGCCATTGTTGTCGCTTTCCCATTCAATATTTTACCAGCTCGCGTGACATTGAAGCTAATTTGGGATCGTTGCAGAACGCAAAAGTGTGTGTCGAGATGTAGAATTTTGGCTCGCTTCTGTGGTTCTGCCATTGGTGATTCCCGTAGCCGTTCTTCTTCGTTTGACGACTCTTCGAATTCACCTCCGACCGCTCATTTCCACGATGGAGATTTAACACTGAATGTAGAACGTGATGGACTGGAGCCATTACTGTCCGACGATACTACTGAACAATCGACACATATCCCCCCATTGTCATTCAGCAACGGCATGAGTCATAAGAATCCACCAATTCTTAACATATCTTCAGACACTTCTACATCAACAATCGAACACTTCATGTTGACACTCTTTCTCTCCGGCTTGGCGTTGATTGTTGCTCTCCTCGTTCCAGGAATCAGTGTCCTCTTTGGACTTATGGGTGGTACTGCTGCAAGTGTCATAAGTTTTATACTGCCGGGCTTGTTTCTGCAACGAATGGGGGATCCTTCAGTTATGGAGGAAGGATTGAATTTCATGTCGGTGTCGCGGGACAGCCGTCAGCGGCAGCAGCTACTTGCTCACTCTTTTGTATGGGGGGGTGTTGTCACCGGAGTACTATCCACCGGGGTCACGCTGTATGGTTTTACTGTGAGGTCTGGTTGAAATCCAGTTGACACGCTACAGTCAAGAAATAGACATGAATCCAATTTTTGTTGTTTGTTCTGGAGTGTAGATTAGTGTTACTTGTATCTAGGCGTCGTATTAATATGCTATTTAATCATACAAAGACAAAACGATCAAGGTTTTGATTGCAAACTAAACCAAAACAGCCTAAGGCCATGGTCAAACCCTAGTCCCAAAGACCAATAGGCTTCATAACTTCTTCGCCGGCTTTAATGTCACGACTTGCAACCAAAAATACATCAAATGAATGACGATGACGATCATACACAGGCGAATACTTGGGACGGCCTCCCTGCGGATGAGGTGGCACCCAACGACGAACGTTAGACAACTTTCTATCTTCGGTGGTGCGCATCAAGAAGGAACCTCCAATTTCAACATAGTTCTTGCCGCTCCCAACTTGCAAGGATGGATGGCCATGAGTATCAATGAATTCAACGAAATCTTCGATAACGGTGGCTTTCTCTACTCCTTCTGTTTGGAGAACGCCGCGAATGTTGGTCATGCTGTCATCAGACACTTCAAACGACGCTGCAAGGTGAGTCGGCATAATGTATGATCCCTCAGGAATATCAACTTTGGCGAAAACAGCAGATGTTTCATCTCCATCCATTGGACGGACCTCAAACGCACTAGCATCGTCATCATCAGGGTAGTACTCAAACAACTCCTTGTCCAAATCCAGCCCACGGTAGGCACATTCAAATGGTTCCGGCTCACGCCTGCAGTAAATTGTCTCCCACGCCCTGGGAGGCATCTGGAACGACCTCTGAGTTGCACCATCAAAATGAATCAGGCTCGGTTCTCCGGACTTTGTCCCACCAATGCGCTCATAGATCTGGTAGTCCACTTCATCCGTTTCGGCGTACCATTGTTTGCGGCACGAAACGTCTCGGCATGCCACGAGGAAAGAATTGGGTTCCCAGCGGCCGCAATGCGCTTCTTCGTAGACAAAGATGGCGGCAACGTCGGGATTTGCCTCGAGGTGATTGATGAGGAGTTCGCGTTCTCGGAACATACCCATGTCGGCACGTGGGTCATGGATGGAGGGAGCAACCTACCCAATGTGAGAATTTCATTAGCAAAGCCTGACTCGAAACAAAGAGAAACTACACGATGATTCATCCGGGGTGCAACTTACACCAATTTGCATAGACATGACGCCATTGGGCGACAGTGAGCTGACCATCGCATTGACAACAGTGGCATCAGTCAATTCGGCATGATTCTTGGGATCGAGCAAGTCAACAATCATGACATCAAAGTTGGACGATTCGGCATTTTCCACGACATAGGTAAAGGCGTTGCCAAAAATCAAATCGGCCCTTTCGTCATCAAAGCAATCGTTGGCGCTACCGACAATATCTGTGCAATTGGACATTGCGGGCATATGCTCCTTCGCGATTTCGACCATTTCATGATCGAGTTCTACCATGGTGACCTTTTCGACGGTTTTATGGCGAAGTACTTCGCGAAGGGAGGCGCCTTCGCCGCCGCCCAAGATGGCAACATTTTTCGGTGCGGGGTGAGCGAACATGGCCGGTTGAACTAGAGATTCGTGTAGTTCGCGTTCCGACTCAGATTGACTCTGGGTTGGAGAGATGAGAACTGGTAAGATATTCAATTTCGAGGAATTAGTGTGAACTCAAGTAGAAGAGAACTCACCATCAACGCTCCATTGATAAACAACAATCTCTGAGGAGTCGCATGCTCGTTACTCAACCATCTAGGATCATCCACGCCCCATCCTCCCTTCAACCCATCTTTGAAACTTGGCATATCCTCCCTCTCCTTGGCGTCCCAAACATCAATCCTCTGCCCCGCCTGTGTCTGTCTGCCCACAATTTGCTTCTTGTACACTACCTCCAACGGAGAGGTGATCCAATTGGACAAATCTGAGCCATCATCGAGATAGTGTCTCTTGCGTTCGTCTTCCGTGCGGAATCCGCGTAGCTCGTGGCTCCATAGGGTGACGCATTCTTCCTTTTCGCCGGTGACGGGATTGACTCGCGGCACGCCGAACAGTTCCTCAATGGCGGGGAGAGCGGGGAGAAGCGGTTTTTGGCTGGTGGTGAACAAGTCGAGCGTGATGACTCCCTCGTCCGGCCATGTGTGGAAGGAGATGTGACTTTCGAGGAGTACGCCGACGCAGGAGACTCCTGCGGGATGGAGGGAGTGACAGTGGTAGGAGAGCATGGTGAGACCGGCAGCGGTGACCGCGTCTTGCATGGCAGTGGCTAGGCGGGACTCGGAGTTGAGGAAGGCGGCCTCGACGTTTTTGATGTCGACGAGGAGATGCTGGCCACTGGGCGTGGACTGGTCCCTGAGCAAGGTGCCCTCCTTGGTCCTGTTGAGACTGTCGTAGGTCACCTCCCTGTCGTAGGGGACGTTGGTGCCCTGTCCCTCCAAGACGGGTGTGTCAATGTTTACGTGCGTTTCCTTGATTTTGTATCCGAGAGTGGCCACATGATCAGTGGGCAAACGACGCGGCTGTCGCAAAATGACGTTGCCTTCCTCATCGTGCAGAACGGACTCGCCAGAGGAGGTGATTTCCATCGCCTTGGCCTTCTTGGAGGAGGAGCTGGCAGACCCACCAGCAGACAGGGAGGCATCGCGGCCATAGCCTCCTGCCATGCTGGCGAATTGCGGTGCGGGATAGTTCGCATCTCTCCCCGCGCGAATGTCAGCTAAAGGCAGTGGCACGTCGATAGAAATGCCCATGAGGGACAATACTGGACCGACCAAGGCCGGATCGGTAGGTCCCAGCATAACTCCCGCGGTGAAAGCGATCGCCATGGTGGTGGTGATTACGGCGAGGAACAGCCGGACGTCGATCGTGTAGCCTTGAGGCTCGGAGGGGAGGGCGGCTTGGGGTGCCCCGTTGGGGTGGGCGGGCTCATTCATTTCGAGGGAGTGATTGTTTGATGCTGTTGTTGATTGTCTTCTCGAGGTTGTTTCTAGAGTTCTTTTGTTTATTTTGTCGCCTTGTCTGTGATGCATATGTGTATTGTACTAAGCTTCGATTTATGCCTGCATAATTTGTCGTGTTCCTGTCTGTACCGAACAAGATACTCGATCGAGTATGGTGAAGGTACAATAAACATGATACGCACCATGCTTTGTCACATAATTCTTCTCATTATTCAAGTCGTGCGTGTCACGCAAGCTGCTTAAATTCATACCATACCATATTCACGTAACGGCAATTTTTTTTGAGAAGACAGTGAATTTTGTACTGGGCGTTGAGAAAAGAAATAATTGAAATATTTCATGAGGTTCGCAGACTTTGGTATTGTACCATACCATAAAGAGCGGTGCGATAAGACCATAGTGTAAAGTGAAAAAAATAACACCGTGTGATATTTTTCTCACTTGCCTCATGTTTTTTGCGTGCTAATTTCTCGACAATATTTTTATTACTTGATTCAATATTAGGGTTCTCAATGGCTGTCTACCTTAATTCGTTTTTACGCCCAAACGCCCAAAAATCCCCAGGCCAAATCGGATGCCCTACCCCACTTGTTGGCTAAATCATCTGGTCAAAAAATCGAAAAATAATTTATTAGGCAAAAAGGAGGGGTGTCCGGACACCCATTTAGGCGAAGTGTGGTCAGATTTTATGCTTGCAGCCACACACAAAAAAGAACAAAATTGGCGGGAAAAAGAAGGGGCATAATAAATATGATAGAAATAAGGTATGGTACTATCTATGAATATTATTATTAATTTTTTAGTGTTTTCCAAAAACAGCAAGACTACAGAAATCTCAGAGCATTTGGTTTGACCATCACACCGATTGACGGAAAATCGGGAAATTAAATTGTTTTTTGGTGAGTCACATGAAAATTGAAGTTTGGGTCTTTAAAAACGGCGGCTAAATCTGGAATTTGGCCTAGTCATATTTGGGCGTTTGGGCGTAAAAACGAATTACGGTAGTCACCCATTATATGGTGGCTCTCTACAACAGTCTTTTTGCTCAACAGGTTTCCTTTGCAACAGCTCATTTTTTCGTTAGTCGCGCGTTCATCAGAGCAAGACTGGTCATGATAGAGTTTGCAATTGGTTTCTCACAGTGATATGCTCAACGCTGTGGTGGTTATTGGGGCACGGGCAACTTCGATTCAAACGCAAAATAATCAACAATAAACCAGTGAATCAGTGCCTTCATTTGATGCATTTAGTAGCATTTGTTCACCCTTTTGTTTGACATCTGTCCTCAAGATTCAAAAATCGATGATAGTTTTTGAAGTTTTCAGTCCATGATCTTCTTCATTCAACTACTCATAATTCACAATCGAAACAAAGGGACAGTCGCATCAATCAAGCAACAATGACGAAAGTGTCCGCACCACAAGTCAACGCCAAGAAGGGAAGCGTGATGGTTTCGCCGCCAAGCACCCTCAACGTTGGAGGATTTCGATACATCCTAAAGAACGCGACGCAAAAGGAGGTTACGTACCACTGTCTTCATGCCAAAGACTGCGAATGCAAGAGCGTGTTGGTGTATCAGCGTGATGCGAAAACTGGAAAAGTTCGAGAGGAATCGCCTCCCGTGGTGAGGGGACAACATGAACGATCCTGCACTGTGAAGAATAAAGTGCAGAATAGTTACGAGGCTAGAATGTTGTCGGAAGAGAAGAAGAATGATGCTTGAGTAGTGATGTGAAAGTTTCGGTTGATTTGCTCTTTTTGGGTGGTACCACATACGAAGTGTGAGATTCTATTCACTTGAAGCATGAGACGACTGGTTCTCCTTTCTTAGTTTTAGGATTAGTATTAATTTGATGATGTAGGCAATTCTTTTAGATAAAGCACCTTGGACTCCACTAAGAGAATCATAATACTCCAATGGTTAATATTGAAATGACACGACGGTGATTATTTTCATCACGGTCCACATACATTCTTCCCACACCCACATGATATGACCATTTTCAACATGCCATACACACATGAACCAGCATCAAACCCACACCATACTGGCCGCAAATATTGACAAATTTCGCAATTTATTTAGATTTTTCTTTAGGTAGGAATTCAGTAGAAACAATTAAAATCTCATAGCACACTTGCCATTGCTGTTTGCTTCAATTTCTTCCAACTGCTTCATGCATAGACATACTTGAGTTGAGCCAGTCAAGCATTTGGCTCTTTGATACCTTTCTTGAGAGATCCCTGCATTTCAAAATATCTCTCTTCCGTTGACATCCATGTTTATGGGAAAAGAAAGTTCATCAAAGACTTCTTCTGGATCATCTTTGTTCAATCACAACATTGTGAAGGTAAGTAAAATCATCAATCACCTTCTTGTACAACTCTTGTGGTATCGAATCACGACACATGCCTAAAATCTTCAGCAAAACTGGATATCTTGCTTTTTCTTTGTCAAGCATTCCATTCTCATGCATGCCAAACAAAATGCTCTCTTGTGTAGCTGCTTTTGTTATGATCACATGTAAGATAGAGATAAAATCAATCAGTGAACCGTCGTCTTTGAACTGAGATTCAAGCGCTTCATCTCACCACTTTGAAATGCTATTGTGACATTCATTTTTATTGTATGTCGTGATGGATCAATATTGGTAACAGTGTCTCCTTGCGTCTATGTTGATGACTTTTAACAACTTTGCCAAAGCAGGTGCTTTCTCTATTGCTGTTTTTGTTGCATTTTGTTTATTGGCAATAACTTTCTGATCAGTCAACAAACCATGCTCATTTGTAACAGAAAGGAGCTGTGAAAAATCACCATCACACTAAGATCAACTCATCAGAAATATTGGTTCCATTGGATACATCAAAACTGGTATACTTTTTCCTCAACCAATTGATACTGGGAAAAGAACATTCTTTTGGTAAACTTGAAAACTAATATTGTCCACACCACTGCTTCCCCCAAGAAAGATGACATGACTATTTTGTGCATTTGAACAAACAGCACTGCCACCAATGAAAACGAGGGATCTTCAGCACAATTATGTCTTTTCTTGGAGGAATCTCTTACTCATTTAAACCGGAACTGTGATGAATAATGGAGCACATGTTCGATCTCCAGAAAATGTCCAGGAAAGTTCTACTCTAATGCCACAAATTGCATTGCTATCATCAATATTGTAATCAGAATTTGTTCCTTTTTCTGCACATGACTCATTTGCAGCCAAATGAAATAGATCGGGTTTGGATGAATGACCTTCAAAATGTAAACAGTACTCTAATGAATGAATGTCACCAGTTCCTGTCTGATTGTGTACACAGAAATGCCAACATGTGAGCTAAGTTGTTAAAGTTGGAATCATGCCATGTCGACTGACCTACCTAAATGCCATGTTGGCCATCAACATGCCAACATGTCGAGAAAATGCCAGGTATGTTGGGCTGACATGTCATCAAATTGTGTCAGCTGGACCATGCCAAATGACATGGCATGTCATGTCGGCAAGACATCAGCTGAAATGTTGGCAAAATCTTTCGGACATACAGAAAAAATACCAATTCTTAGCAGAAAATCATGCCATAATGGCACATTGGTGCAAGAAAGTTGCAAAAAGGGTATTGTAAATATTAATCTACATTAAATTGCCCTTTTCTCTGAAAATGACTGGTATCTCCATTGGAGTAACAGCCAAATGAGTCATTGATATAGCTGCGCAGTCATGTGCCAAAAGATGAGCTGACACACGGCCCAACCATGAACCCAGTCACAATGTTGGCAACATGGTGATAATGGCTGATTTTCAGCGAACATTGTTGGCATCAAGGCAATGTGTACCAACATGATGCCAACATTTTCAACTATGCACTGTTATCAAATCATATAACTATCTTGTTTGCTTGCTCACAACTTTGAATTCCTTTCTTACCTCACATTCTTCTTTGAAAGCAGGTATGACATGAGTAACTGCCACGGCAAACAAGTAGCTGATGGATCTTTCAAAAGAAAGCTAAGCTGCATATCGAGTATTATTTTTGGCTACAGAAGTTTGCATGAGACATGCTGTGATTCATTGAAATTTCAGTAGTGTAGTTGTGCAGTGTAGATGGCTTGAGTTGGTTGTCTAAGTTCAATGGTATGCAAGCTGATTTTGTTGACTTTTCATTGAATGTTTCATAATCATTTTATTGATGACTTCTTTGCCAAGCATTCTATCTGTTTCTTTGTGTAGTTGTACAATTATTTCTGTCATTGTGGAGTCGTGGGCAATCCTAGATGTGCCACATCTTCTCCAATCTTTTCCAGTATGGATTTTCCACATTTCTTGTCTTTCAACATTTGATAGATAGTATCCTTTCCACAGGGTTCAAGGTTTGAAGTTATCATGTGCTTTTTGATTGACCCATGCAGTTTACCGATTACTGAGAGGTGTATTTATTTCCATTCAATGGGGGTAGGAGAGTTGGAGTGGTTAAGTTGGCATTGCAACATTTGACTTCTCTTGGTGTTACAGTGGCAATAGTTGGTTTAAGAGTGTTGGTATATGATTCTAAAAGCTGAGAATCAACACAGCTAAAGCATTCTTCATTTGTCAAAGATCACTCTAACAGATCCACTGGGAGCAACACTATTCCCGACTTCATTCAATACATTGATACCTTTGCAACAGCAGGAATGATACATCTCTGGATACTTCTCATTGCTTCAAGTTTTGTTCTTGTAGCGGAGTCTTCTGATTCAAATACGTGAACACATACTTCAAGCTCACAAACAACATTGTTTCATCCTTTTGATGCTTCAGTGAGCTGTTGTGCTGCCTAGAGTCTTGAATCTGTTTTGGTACAATCAACAATAGTAACTGAATGGGATTGTTTGGATATGCCATTGGAATGATTCCATGTAATGGACAATGAGCAACATCAAATACACATGGTTGTGCACATACTCTTGAAAATGTGATGGGTGATCTTAAGTCTAGAAATGATGTTTATTTACCTTCAAAATGTACATTTATTGTCATTTTTATTTCTTGCGAATGTAATCGGTTCAGAAAAATACTGAAGGTAAATGATATGTGCCATTGAGAGAAGGAGCAAATTACTTGACAAACATCAGCATTTTTTGCAGTATTTGTGTGTTTGAAATATTTTCACCAAGTAGAAAGATGGTATTAAGAGGTACATAATGTGACTTTTCAGAAAGTGCATAGTGGGACACAAAATTCATTTGATGTAATAACCGCTGCTATGTACCATGCACAAATATTGCAAAAAATACTGATGTTTGTCAAGTAAATTCACTCATTCTCCTGATGGTGCTTGACTGCTTTCAAAGTGAACAATAATTGCACCACAAATGTACTTCAAGTTAACTAAGTCCTTAATACAATCAGATATTGCATTGTTTGTAGTTGTCTTGTCATGAGTTATGGTCAAACTATATTGTTGAATGTGATGCCATGGTAGATCTTTGGTAGATCCAATCAATTGTGAACAAAGCAATTCTTGATATATTAAAGGATGAATGAGAGCAAATGTTCGTTTTTATAAATCACCTATTCTAGAATTTCTGATCTGTATACACAAAATCTGATCAATTTTTTATTCCATTCAGGTCTGCATGTCATAAATATTGATTAGAGTGTGCCACTGTTTTCTAATGCTGTCCTGATTGTCTTTTGGCTAAATAACTAAGAAAGAATAACCGAACCACAAGTAAACCAAAATGAACCACTTGACTACAATCATACCACAACAGAAACAGAATTGAATTACAGGTAAACTAGACACAGTTTGTAGTGTGTAATCCAATCTTGTAGTTTGTGGCATGACAACAACTTGCAGAAACCTCTAGCCAGACTACTTTGAGTATCCCATAAATCATTGCATAACATGTTTACATCATGTATATCACTAATATGTAACCACTCCTATGAAAGAGTGTATGTTCATACTTTAATTTCTATGCAGCCAGGATTGTGTTCCAACTCAAGAGTAAACTTACCACTCAAAAATACTGGGTAGCAACAATCTTCATTGACCACTCCTCTGGCCTCAGATACAACTACATGATGACAAGCACTCCCAGTAAATTGGAGCCAATGTTGATTTTGAACAATTTGCTGCCAAAAATTTTGTTAATATTGAACAATATCATGCAGACAATGGCTGCTTTGTCAACAACACCTACATTTACCACTGTTACCTATCACAACAGCAACTTGCCTATTGTGGCATTATCACCCACTATCAAAAAGATGTGGATGAAAGAGCCATCTGTGAGATTACTGAAAGCAGAAGAAAACAACTTCTTCCTTCAATGCAAGTGGACCTGAGACAGTTGAATTATCATTGAGGTTACATGCACTGCATTGTGCAGTACACCTTTATACCAATGTCCTTCTTCTGTAAGGTGGAGTTTCATGATTTGAACACTCGCCTGGCAAACAAGTTGGATTCCATATGCAAGGTCAGCTACCTTTATATGCCATTTTCATCCTACAGAATTCTATAGTGGTAGGCAATGGTTTTCTACAGTGGTTGTGCATAAAAATTTATGGCTTCATTTAGGCTTGGGTCCACTTTGTGTACATAACAGCTATCTGGTACTAAACCTCATGACTGGTTTAACATCACCGTGTTATCCCTGCTATTTCATGAATTCTTTGAAACCATGTACCGCAACAAGCCTGATATTGTGACATCAGCCACATGGAGGTAACTTGCAAGCATTTGGGGACTGAATCCACTAGTGGAGCCATTGAAGCCTGCACTGAATTGTCCCTTTGAGTTTTTGCAGGAGTATAAGCCTCAGTGATGACATTCTTGTGTACATACCAAACCATCACGTTCAAGTTTCTGAGGGAGCTGTTCCCCCTGACTCAGGATTGCTAGATACTGGAGCCAGTTCATGTAGAAGGTAGAACAAGATGTCAATGACAATCACCAAGACATTGTCACAGTGACACTTCTGCTGCAATAAAACATAAAATATATTGCCAACCAAAGGTTTCTAATGGTCAGATGGAAACTGACCTCTTGTATGACTCCCATTCTCATTTGATTAGATTTCATGCAGAGATGATTGGTAAAATCATGTACTTCCATCAAGCAATCAAGCAGAATGATCCATTATATTATGCAACATGCCAAGGCCAACTGCTGAATACTTGTCAGATGTGAAGATGTTGCAGCAGACACTGATGTACTTCTGGCAATACATGCAATGCAAAGCAAGCAAAATCTCATCACCAACAAGATCAATGTTACAAATCTAGGTTGAACATATGCAGTCGAAAGCAAATTTATGGTATGAACTACTATAAACTTATGCCCCAGTTGTGACGTGGATTGCTATCTAATTCAAGAACATACGGTCAATCTTCCTAGTATGAGTGATGCAGCAGATCAAATTCATGCAAGCATATCAAACTTTCATCAAGCACAACATTTGCATGGAGATGAGATGACAAGGAATACATACGCTAACCGCTATGGTCAGAAATGAGCTGGACAGGTTTGGAACCAATATATGGTGGAATCATAACTCGAAGTCTGTCATATTGATGGGATCATTTTAGTACATACAAGAAGGACACACGCATCCTAAGTTGAGCGTAAGTTTGTTTGGCCTAGATTAGAATAGTTAACAGTCCAGTATATTTTGTTTCATGTATAATCATTGTATATATGAACCATGGTTATATTTATCATTGATCCATTTATAACATCTCAAGGAGCACAAAAATGGGTTTTCTCATACTGTGATTGGGTGAGAAATAATTGATTGACCTCTTATTCCTATACTAATGTTGCATGTGTGATTAAAACAATGTTAAACATATAACTCATTTCCTCTTTTATTTTTATGCATTATGAAAGTGGTTACTTTGACAAGGGATAACGAGGCGCACTATCCATTAAGAATAAAACCATGTTGCACGTAAAAATAGTTTTTCATAATGTTGCATGGGCTAAGTGACCTTGATGCAAGGTCATAATGTGCAATAGCAGTTATGAATAAAACAATGACATTTATATAAGTAATTTTCTCATTTTGTTTTTTGCATCTGTTGCACAGAGGATTATAATATGTCATGGAAGAGGTAGGGATGTATTGTTAATTTTTTTGTGTAATTGATATATTTCTTTACTTCATTGGAGTTGCTGTCGAATTCTGTTGAAAGGAAATGTGATGTCTTTTCAAATGAGTGTGAATCACATGAGAGATACCACGTCCAAAACAGACAGTGTGGAGTTGCATTTGATTAATTGAGAACTTGGTAAGTGGAAGCATCTTCACTTTGATTAATTCACAAAATTGTAAGCATCATATGTATAACTTTGTTTTACGTGTCTTCTTGAAAAACTGTATACAAAACAAACAAGACAGCATCAATGTTCCCTACATTGTTGCTCCATTGTTGAGTCAAAACATGGACACGAAGAGGTCACCAGAGGACACATGATGTGATGAAATGGTATTACAGGGATTTCATACCAATTAATTTTACTCACCTAACCTGAAATTATTCCACAATAGTAGCTACATTTAAAATGACATCTCCTTGTTCAGAGTCATGTCAACCATCCCAGTTTATTAATTTGTAACTTCCAATATTTTAGGCCTTTGAAGCAGTTCTTGGTCACAAAGAAAATCTCTGCTTCCAAGATATATGTTTCTGATGTTACATAGAGTGTTAAATGCTTTATGTCATCTGAGCCATTTTTAACTTTTACTCCTGGAACCTTTTTTGATGTACTATACAATTTAGTTGTAATTGTTCCAACAACCTCCAAATCACTGGAATCATGAATTTGTGAGTCATTCTTGAATCAAAATTAATGATTCCCAAGAATTTTCTTTTTTCAATATTTCCCATTTCTAGCTTTGAACACACCTCAAAATCTAATTATGTGATGTATGTATTAATTCAGTAAATCAATCATGCCCATATTCACCAGATACATGAGGAGGATAAACTGATATACTACTTCTAACATCCATGATGACATTCTTTGCAACCTGTCCATTTTTCTGATTCTCCAAGTTCTTTGAAACTTTGTGTAGATATACTAATATTATTCTGCGAGCAGAATAACCAAGTGGCACCTTGGTCCTGCGCTTCATGCGTCTGTCTGCTAGATGTGTTAGGTACGA
>JALLPD010000773.1:0-14402 GCA_036940065.1 Cyclotella cf. meneghiniana
GTATAATCATACCAACACCATGTAGAATCTACACAAAGGTCATTTTTGATGAAAGGGATAAGGATTGCCCTTCCATCCTTATTTTTACAGTAAAAAATCTCATAATAAAATTCTTTTAATCACATAGAATTACATTCAAATAAAAATCATCTATTTTTTTCCAACAACCAGCTCAGGTCACTATCTATAGATAGCCATGGTGCTTACCTTCATGCGCCGAAGCCAGCAACATCTTTGAACCAAATTCACAAGGTATGAGCAATTTTGATTGCATCACGATGGTAAATTTTAATTTTTTGTGATCGAGGAACTGTCTTTATTGTTTGTGATCAATGAGCTCTCCAAAATCTTTGCCTGATTGGTGGGTTCTTCCTTTCTTGCAATTGACAAACTCTCCAACATATTTTCACGATCGACTACAGTGATCGATAAATCCTACAAATCAAGTTAATTCACGATCAAGAATTCTTGCAAATTTCAAATTTGGATTTTCCAAAGTTCCTTTTCAAAAGAATAATTAGACTTTGGAACGAAAAAGATTTCATGTCAACAAAATCTCAAAAGAGCACCAACATCCTCTTTTAAGGCCCTGTTCTACAACATGCCCCATGGCGCAGCCATCCAGAAGATGTCAACTAATAAATCAATCCCAGAAGGCCTCAAGCCTCAATAATGTTTATGGAGCTCCAGGCTAAATAAACCACCCATCTCCTACATTCCAACTGCCACCCAGAACACCTCCAAAGACCGCACCATAAAGATCAAGTTCTATGAGAAGATGATGCTATCCATCAATGTCTTACACCAAGGAACCCCTGAACAATTCTTGTCTCACGTTCAGATGGCTCTGGAGACAATCTCCTAGAGAGGACGCGATTCTGAGTACCAGGAAGCCTGTGAGGCAGACCTCAAGGCTGAAGAAAAGCTGACTGCGGCCACTGCAGCCAAGAAAAATTATCAGGGAATGGATGAAAATCCTCCTGTCATTAAGTCATGGAAGAAGGCAACTTCTGCCAAGAGATGCAGATGTAGAAGACATTTTCTTCCCAACAGATATTCTAAAAATTCCGAGGGTCTGTCAAAATTCCATTACCAGAACAAAACCTCTACATAGGCAGCTCAGTATGCCGCATCACAAAATAGTGGGAGTTCTATGTTTTCATGATGATAATTGTCATGGGAAGAAGTTTGACAACCCTACTGCTTCCAACAATAGGAACCACTTCTACATCATACCCAATCATAGGAATCAATTCAAACTTTTTGCGGTCATTTGGCGCTTTGACTGTGTCACATACAGACAAAATATGAATGACATGAATGTCAATATGTTATTAATATTATTGGTTCCAATCATCTCATCATGATGTGTAACGTTCATTTCGAAATTTGTGGTCATTCTCAGGAAGTGTGATAATGTCGCGGACATAGATAAGACATCGTACATGTGGTTATGGTATGGTGCGGTAGACGATAATTGGATAAAAGGAATATTCGTCTACTATGAGTTACAGAAGAGAGTTTATGTCCGAGGGCAGCCTCTATAACAGCCTAAATCATTCGGGCTTGTTGCTCGTGAATCATTTTTCTCTGAGACATTATGGACCGCCATTAAGAGTCTATTACTACTACGGGTACGGTAGCAACTACTACTTGATGAGAGAGTGTTCAAACGACTGATTGAGGAGTTCTTCACGATTGTTTTATTCTCGTGAGAATAATTGGCAATATAAATAATTGCTCTTCTCTATCACTAAATGACTTTCGTCGGGGTTTACTGGTGAGTTTGGATGCCAGAGAATGGCATCTATTAGGAATTAGGCATGGAACCCGAACATAGAAACATTTTGACAGACCCCCACTCACACGATCAATTTGGCACGAACAGTGTGAATAGTCGGGAGAGAGAGTCAACAGACACAGGCAAACTGATCGACATCCCAATTTTGTCCATCCCTGCCGCGCTTTTTCCCATAAAAGAAAACGACCAATCATTGGATTATCACAAAAAAAACAATTTATTCTCCTTGCATCCACACAATTGAAAGCTACTGGAAACCCACGATCTATAGAGGTTCTACAGTAGAATTTTTGTCATGAATCCCACCATAGTAACCGCCCTTCCTTCATCAGAGACTTCTTTTGGTCATGTCTGCATGAGCGCGTCCTCGACTAAGATATCTTCCGAAAATACCAAACAATACTGCCACGCGACAAACAGGTTCCCCATGCAGACGGGACCTCACATGAACTTCCCAAAGAAACCAATGCGTCCGCTGACAGCCTATCACATATTCTTTCAAATAGAACGTGAGTTCATTATTCAAAGCTTGCCCGATGCCAAAGGAGATGCACTACAAAGAACCTCAAATCTCGATGAGAGGTCAACATTGGAAAATGTCCCAAAACGATACAAATCCATCAAACTCTCGCCCGATTGGTATCTCGGCCCAGGAAAAAGGCCCAAACGCAAACATCGCAAGTCACACGGCAAGATCGGCTTCATGGATCTGTCGCGAATCATCGCTTCTCGTTGGGCCGAGCTGGAATCGATCGATCCAGAGGTTAAGGCATTCGTTCAAAAGATTGCACGGCAAGAGCTTAACGAGTATCTAGCGGATATGAAGAAGTACAAGGAATTGACCAAGGAACTCCAACCGGTTCTTTCTGCAAACACAAGCGCAGCATCAATCAGTCCTGTTTCAACTCCGGGATCTATGGATACTCAACGACGCAAGAATGCAATTGATACTTTGAACAAACGGCCCTCGACTCAAAATAAACCCATCACGCATAAACAACCTGATGCCGTCTCTTCCATGCAATTTAGTTTTCAACCCGCCCCTATCGACATGAGAGATGAAATTGACTATTTCATTTCACGCATTGACCACGACGCACGCCAACTCCTACCTTCGTTAAGACACGAACCATTGGATTTGAATGATGAACACACAATGAGCGCACCCTATGCCGGTCCGCGCCGGGCAAGGAGAAACTCCTTGTTGTCGTTCTTAGAGCCTCTGTTCGATACCATCGAACTCGAACAAGATAGCGTTTTTGTTCAGACGCAACCGCGTAAAAAGCAGCGTAGGAACAGTCCATCCACGGTTACTGTTGATATTTGTGATAATGAGATTATTCGTATGTGGAAGGAAAACAATGCAGCCTGAGTTGATTCATCGAAGTGTATTTTTGAAAAGGAAAAAAGTGTATGGATAAAAATAACAAGTAAAATCAATGACATGTCACCAAGTTCTAAGAAATTATCTCGTAGAGTGTAGATAGTGGCACAATGGACAATTCAGACAAACGTAAAATATTCCGTTTGGCAACCACGTTTTGTTGGTTGCCTACGATGTTATTGACTATTGTAGTCTAGCAAGTCCCTTGTATATAAAAGAGCATTAAAATAATGGCTGCACAACGGAAAACTAAAGTTTCGACCATTCCTACCGACCAACAAAGAATTACAATTACATAAGGATATCACCCAAATATTCTCTAGCACCCTCCCCCTTCCCGCTCCTCGCCTTCGGACTCGCAAACTTGACCGAACTCTTGGCCCTCATACTACTAATAATTGCTCCTGGATGCTCCACGGGATCATTCCCACTCTTATACAATGCATCACTCACCCAAACACAATTGAACCCCTTATCGCGACAGATCCACGCTTCCTCCACTTCTTCCAACGCCTTATTGTCCTTAGCGAGTATATTGGCAATCGTGCAAACGGTCCTTCCCTCCGGGATAGACAGCGACTCGATAACACTATACTTATTCTCCGCTCCATCCACACCCACAACACTAATCAAGGAAGCACCCGCATCCACCGCCCCCTGCGCCTCCTCGGCACTCCCCACATTCACAATCGTCTCCAACCCGATAGCCCTGGCATCCCTAATAAACTGCCGCACCTTCTCCGGCCCCACCACCCCATAGGTGACGGTGACGCCCTTCGCTCCGGCATCGGCGGCCCTCGCGATCTGAATTTCATCCACGATCAAATCCGACGAAATGACGGGCAACGGTCCCGGAACCTCTCCGAGAGCCATACTCTGCTCCTTGACCATATCGGTCAAATCGTCGTAAGTGCACCCTCCCATGCGTTCGTCGGCCAGAACCGCGACGGCCGCGGCGCCGAATTCGCGAAATACGGGACTGAGAATGGCGGGGGGGAGGATTTCGGTGAGGAAGCCGGAGCCTTCGAGGTTGCGTTTGTATTCGGCGATGATGGAGATGGTTCCCTTGCGTTTTGTGAGGAGGGATTGGAGTTCTCCCGGCGAAGTCGGCGCGGTGGATTCGACGTCGTCGTCGTCGCGTTTGGCGTCCTTGATTCGTTGGAGGAGGGATAGCACCGATTCCGACGGGCCTTCCTCGCAGTATTTGCGGACTTGGGCTTCTTTGGCTTTGCGGACGAAGACGCCGATGGCTTGGAGGGAGGTGGATGTTTGTTGGTTTGGGGTTGCCGTGGGGTGTTGGAGGCAGGGAGTGAAGCTGGCGGTGCGGGTGGTGCTGGCGAAGAGGGCTAGTGTCATGGATGCCATGGCAAGTGATCGCCGGCGGGGAGATGGTTTGGGATTCATGCTTGTTGTATTCTATGGAAGCTGTGACGTTGTTTGAATGAAGCGATTGGTTTGTGGCCTTGGTGTCGTCGCCGTCGATGTTGTTGATATTGGGAAATGGTGGTCGGTGGTCGACACGCTCCCTCGGACCGTCGAAGAAGAACGGAAGAAGAATTGTTGGTGTACGAGATGTGTGCTGGGTTTTATCTTCTGGTGTCGGGTGAAAGGCAGCAAAATAATGATGTGACAGAAATAATGGCGGGGATTCAATATCGTGCGTCATTCTAAAGAAATATTTCCTGGTAATACAAAAATGGTTTTTGAAAGTTGGTTTCACATTCAAAACCGAGAATTGAAAATTGTTTCGTGAATTCCCCAGAGAAGTTACGCGAACAGGGAGGAAAAGTACCTGAAAAGAACAGAAAAGCGCGCGCAGAGCATCGTGGATCTGACACTTCAGACCACATCGGTCATCTGGCAAGGAATGGACTTGAGGGGCAACACACAATACTTCTGCATGGAGCACGAGCACATGCACATGATATGATGGAGACAAAAAAGATCACATAGCAACGATCGCCGCGTGTAATATCTGCGTCAAGCACCGGAAAACAAAACATGCCTTTCCTCCTCCGGCTCATTACTCTTCTCCTCGCAACCGTTGTGACCAGCTCGTCGCCTTCCGCTCCACCCAGCAACGCCGCCGGCAAACCCTTTCGATCGAACCCCTACGAAATACTGGGCGTACCCATCACGGCCACACAAAAAGAAATACAACAACAATATCGCTCACTTTGTTTACTGCATCATCCCGATAAAAAAAGAAAGCGCAATGTCAATGAAAGCAAGCCAGGAGTGGAGAATGACTTTGCGTTTAAAGAAATTCAGCATGCCTATTCTCTTATTGGGACAGAAGAAGATCGACGCAAGTATGACATGGCGTCAAAATGGAATAGATTCTCTGCGAAAATGCAAGAGGATGATGGGTTTGTGCCTAATGGCAATCATTTTGCGAGTTCGGAAAGCTTCGGGTCTTCGATTTACTTTACATTCGGAAGAAATGGTCCGTCTTTCAAGGTCTATCACAGACCAACGCGGCAGAGGGGGTATTACGCTACGCCGTTTCATTTTCACTCTCCTTACTCTGCCAATGGAAACAACGCTTTTCACGATGTTACCCCTTCGACAAGAAGGGCTCATTATGTGCAAAATGTGCTTGTTCCTCTGGAAGTGCTCTATGCTGGTGGTGAGGTAGATTTTACACTGTCATCCTCCATTATAGATAGATACAGGGCGGCATATCGTGGAGGACTGCTAACTACCATAATCACGCAGGCTGCGCTGACAGTTATTATGACATGGCTACGGAGTCAAAAAATTAGTTGCCTCCTTTCTTTATTTTTATTTGCAACGATAGTCCATTTAAACATCCCTCCATTGCCTACAAAGCGAGTTTACCAAACAAGGATCGAACCAGGTTGGAAAGCAGGCACAAAGGTGAAATACAAGGCGACGGAACCAGATTGTGTTTCGGATGTTACCTTTGTCATTCAAGAGGGAAGGCATGATGTGTTTGAACGCGTTGGAAATGATATGCAGGCTACCATTAGTGTCAAAGCCAGACGACTGCGCCGAGGTTGTACTGTTTACATTGATTCCCTGGTTCCGAAACAAGAACCCATCAAACTTAAACTAAAGCCTGGCGAAATTACAGAGGATGGTCAAATAGTTGTAATAAAGGGGCGGGGATGGCCTAAACACGGCGATTCAAATGAATGCGAGAAAGATTTTGGAGATTTGCTGGTAAAAGTACGCATAAAAATTTAAGAATTATTCGACATTCGCTCAAAAGAAGTTACTCGTGTCATAAAAGCCTCCTTTCAGCCACTGCTCAGAAGATTGTCCTTGTCTTCCTGCGTTATAATCATAATTGAGCTTCTCACCAGTCTCTACACGCCTGGAGGTGAAGAGGGCTACACGGAGACGTCCGTCGAGGCAAAACCTTCTTGTTCTGACATTTGCCTTTCTCTTGCTGACTAAGCTCATGTTGTTCACCCCGCTAAAGAACCTGGCAATGTTACCAGCGTTTGTAGGGTCTATGATGAGGCTTGTCTTCGGATCTCCGGTGTGTAATAATATCATGAGGCTGTCACTTTCACTGATTTGATCCAAGGTTATGACTTCTCCGGTCTTAAAAGCAGCACAAATAACATGAGAAAAGAACAAGAGTAAGCGTTCACCATAGGCAAACATTATTACTCACATACTCTGCAATTAGCGTCTGCGTTGGAATAGGTTTCAACGCCTCAACCGAAAAGCCATACTTTTCGTCATGAACTACCTTGACTGGAGGAAAAATACCTCTCTTAAGATTCTCTTTGAAAGCATAGAAAATACTCAAATTCCTTTTACTTAACGGGTGCACATCATCTTCGTCCAATGCGGGATTGTTCATTTCTTCAGTTGCATTGCCGTTAGGTGGGTAAATACATGTTTCACTGTAGGTTGACATGCCACAGTACTTCATTGCCGCAACAAAACTCTCAACAGAAGATGCCTAGAGAAACATAACGTTGAATCCTAGACAGATGAGGAATGCTACGTAGGATGAAAGGACGCCAATATTACAAGAATGGACTGACTCACGTATTCTTCTTCTGTCAACATAGGGGTAGGAAGCCGCCAGTCGTTCCTCTCAGGCGAACGGACGAACAAAATAGATCCTACAGAGAAGAGTGTTTTCTTGGGCTGCTGATTAATCGCCTTTTGTCGACTCGCGTTGAACGATGACGGGGAAAATAATGATAACGCTTCCGCATTTTCTTCGATGCAATCTTTGTAGGTTTTGTACGGTAGATTCAAGAATTCGAGTGCAGATTGCTGCTGACCGACAATGCTCTGACAATACTCAGAAAACGAAAGGGACTTCGCGCCACCAGAACACTCTGCGCATATCCAATCACTCTTGGGGATATTCACCATAACTGGTCGAAGACAATACGAGTGAAATCCCGAGTGGCATTTCTCACAGATGACCACTGAGATACAAGGTAAAATGAGAGTTAGACGACAAAATGCCCGTCAGACCAAGAGTAAAAGAAAAGAAGCACGGACCTTGGTTGTCATCTTTGTCAATGCCGCAGATCTCACAAACCAAACACTGCGAAGGATCCCAGTGGATGTAGTTATAGACGTTTCCAGGATCCCATCTACTCATTTTGCATCCTCGTCTGATGTCGCGAGGGTCGTCAACATTGGGCAACTTTTGTAGACGATGGGCAACGTTTTCTACCTTATAGCTCTTATTCAGTAGATGAAGCCCGTTGCAGACTTTGTGTTGAATGGTGCCAGTGTTTCCAGACTGCTGAACTCGATCATTTGATATTGGCCACTCTAATAATGACGCTGCAACAGGAGTTCGATCATCAATTCGACGTACAACTGCCACTTGAAACTTCAAAAGGCTCAAGCTAATTTCGTTACTGGATTCATTGAATTCGTCTATAACGAAGGAGACAATTTGCTCATTTTGAGCTGAAACTTTGTGTCTGACAACTTTGACCATGACACCTGATTTCATTTCAAATCGAGTGCCCGGTGGAATTTGTGCGTCGAAAGAGGCTTCTGGGTCTACATTATTGACGTCAAAGACTTGCCTCATCGAACAAATATTGTGGTGCAACCAGTCTTGTTGATCGCCATCATTGTAAATCACTCGATACATGAGCACAGGGCGATGATCTTGCGAGCCGTCGTCCTCGAAAAATTGACGGCGGACCTTGATTATTCGTCCGTCATGGCAGCCATACCCCAGAAAATATGTTCGTACTTTCAATCCCAGGGGGAAGGGCTTTGTGGCGGATCCACATAGCAATGAGTCTTCAATGCTATTGATAGCCCATCCTAACTCATTTCGAATTGTACTAATATTGGAATCTAAGAATGATTGCAAGGATTCCTTCATGGATCCAATGCCGATGAGAGATAGTCGACGCTGGACAGATGAAGGTTGAGGGGAACTATCTTTGCCATACGAATTAGAGCCAACAGTGTAATTATCCTCATATTCATCAACACGCGACGACATGAGAAGTGACGGATCACAATGCGCAACACAGTAGTCGAACCCTTCCAGCTTCTGATTTCGGCATCTCCGTGCGCATCCTTTCTTTCCAATAATAAAGACGCACGTTATGAGAGACTCCATAACATCTCTCGGTATCTGGCGAGTCTCGTGGGTTGGCCATGTTGTGTATGCCTCTTCAGCAGTTTTACTCTTCAAGGCAATTTGCTCTGCCACTACCAACAATGGAGAACTTCGAGCGAAATATCCCTTAGCGTCTTTGCAGGCACAACAAATTCCTTTCCTGTAAGTATTCTGCATGGTACACGATCCGCAAGTCCAATAGAAGTAAGCCTCAATGTCCGTAGATGGCGCAGTGCAAAATTCAGAGATGCTTAGTCCGGAAATTTTTGACTCAAGCAATTTCGCCAGGATAAGATCTGGAATCGACGGTCGACTTGATTCGGGAACTTGCGAAATGGCTTCTTCGAGTGAGGTGACATTTTCACTGACAGAGTTTTCAGCTATCTCGAGTAATTTCGACCTTTTTGTACCTGAACTTCTCTTTACACTACACGACTTGCATACATGGTTCGCGGCTGAATTGAATGTACCACAATCACATACCCAATAAAAAAGGTCATCAATGTGAACAACCTGCTGCCTACTACGAGGAGGTTTCTTATCATGCGTAGGTTTCTTTTCGATGGGTAGAACTTTCCCCTGAGGCGTCTTCGACTTGGCTTTTTGCCCCGTATCCTTTGCTTCTGGTGCAATGGCAACGAAGTCTGGAGGAACTCGGTCGCCAACTTTGAACTTGTTGCGTGGCAAAACAATGAGTTGGGAGGAGCGGCACTTGACCAAACCAGCCCCACCGAAGCAAACCTGTGGATGTCACATGAAAGGATGTGACTTTCGTTGACTCAAGCTGGTCTTTGCGCAAACAGAAGGAGTAAGATGTCCTGACTAATCCTCACCTCTACCCATCCCATCGTGCCTTCAACAATGACCTCACCAACCAATCTTTTCGGATTATCTCTATCAAATACCAAACAATCATGCCTCGATCCTCTATCGACGTCAATCAGAGTATGGACCGCGCTAGTGCTGGAAACAGGAACGGATGGGTGCGCTATGAGGACTGATGCCGGAACCTTCGGATTGTCATTTCCACTCGAGAAAGAAATCGTGGAGCATAATGAGGCCATATCTGGCTTGGCGATCTTGCATTGAGAGTTGCGAGCTAAAGATGGACTGTCTGATGAAACGGCACTGTTGCGAGACATTGGTCGCGGGCGATTCTTTTGCTGTGATGTTGCTGCCGCTCCCAATTGAGACGCGACCTTTTCGAGCCATTCGTTAGGATTTTCTAGTTCCGATTCATCATCAATGTTATCGCACGCGTCTTCGTCCGTTGGTTGGCCGATTGTACTTTCTGCAGCTCTATCAACAGGAACGTCATCGTCGTCCAGGGACGAAAGCAATTTCCGTATTTTCGTTGCCACAGTAGGTCGAGTGGATGTTGCTGCCCTCTTGCAAGAATCAGAATGCTTCTGCTGATGCTCGGCAATCAAAGTTTCTTCAATTGTTCTTGTGGGCTTTCTATCCCTAACACTCTTGCGAATGGAGACTGGCTTTTGATTATCATCTTTAGTTTTTGCCTCTTCAAGTCGATGACATGATTGTTTGTCATTTACAGTCGATTCTTTGCTTTCATCTGCAATCGTGTTTGGCCCTTGAAGATGGTGATCTTTTGTATCAGTAGACAATTTCTTGATATTTCTATCGCTTAAACTCTTACGCATAGCGCCTGGCTCTTCAAGGTGATAATCTGCTAGTTTGATATTTGCTGTCAATTCCCTGCCACTCTTTCGAACTGTTTCGGGTGGCGAGTCATCATCACGTGTTTTAGAATCAAGTTGATGTCCTGCTGATTTAACGTCTGAAGTCATCGCCTTAGAACTCTCTCCAACTACTGATTCAGATCGAGAAAGACTATGGAGCTTGACATTTCGAGAAACAAAATCCCGGAAAGATGAAGTCTCCGTATTTGGAGAAACGCTGTCTGAAGGCTTTGGTGAAAATGATCTAGGTCTGTTGTTTAGCGGATCTAGTTTTGCCAGTGTTTTTAGTTCAGCAACGCTCAAGTCCTCTCTGTCCCCGTCCTCGTAAACGCATCGACGATCTTTGCCACGTGCTGGTGCAAGGAGACAAGAAGGCTGCAAACATGAACAAGGTGTCTTTCTGTTGTTTGTAAAGGCGACATAGTGCACATAACCTCTCCTCACCGGCACCAGGTCTAATTTTGACCACCACACCCGTAAACCAACCCGCGTCAAATCTCTTGCGGAAAGTGTAGCCAACGTCCCCAATATTTTTGGTGGACATGGCAGTGTTGAAAGCAGGGTTCGACTATCGGACTATATCTTGTTTCGCTCTCTTCGCCATCTGTGCACTACTCAGATTGGCATAGTTTCGGTAGGTTTCGGGTAATCAAATTTGTCTTAATTGATTCTAGGTTGGATATTCTTGGGAAGTATTGTACCATACGTCGTGATGATAGTGGCTCCGAAGGCTCCGAGTGATCAAGAAGCTTCAAGAAGGTGTGTATGGTTAACTGGGGATGTTAGAGAGAAAGGAGACCACGAGGAACGGACTCGCACGGAATAGAAAGCCGGTACATACTACCTGTAAATTGAATTGATGAATAAATTCTCTTTGTATTGAGACAATTATGAAGTGTTAAGGTAATCTCTTCCCAACCGAGAAATCTTCCCACAACAAGTCCTTGTCCATTTTCTACCAACACTTCAAATGCTCTTCGAATGGCATGCTTTCACTACCCTGCGTTCACTCAAGACAAGAATTATCTAAGAATTATGCTCTCAAGCCTAATAGCAAAATATGAATAAAATAATAACTCTCTTCGCACTCCTTTCAATCTGCTCACAAGCCTCGGCGTTTCACCAAACAAGTAATTCATCCTCACCTCCCGATCGACTCACTGTTCGACGTGACATGTCAGCACAGACCCACTACGATGACGGTTTATCCAAACAACTCTCGCAGTATCAAAAAAGAGAACCCATCCCTCATGATAGAGTATTCTTCATTGAACTGGGATTTGGTAAGATTTTTTTACGGATGACGAGTGGTTGTCTTTCGAGGCCTAGTTTATGTTTCTTTCATTGTCGATGTTTGATACAAAATATTCTTCTCTGATTTCTTTTGGCGAATACTCTTACGTAATTTCTATACACTCTCGAACACTTCCGTAAAACAACAACACCAGGAAACGATTCACACGGGCAATCCTCCACAAAAGCCGCAGTCCGCGCCTGTCGAAACTCCATCGAATTCAACTCCATCCCATCGATCCAACGCCTAATCCCTGACGGTGGTTACGAGAAACTCAAACTCGATGTCCTTTTAGCGGTGCCTCCAAAATACCAGAGTGGTTTGGATTTAGATCAGGTGGTCAAGGTGTTTCCGTATGGGGATGTGAGATTTGAGCTGCAGGATGGTGGGATGGTGGCACCGAGTGGGATTGCTATTGAGAGACTCGGGGATGTGAATGATGATATGGTTGTGGTATGTGCTTCTGTGACTGTTGGTCATTGACAGTGTTATGTAGAACGCACGAAAAGCACCGGTCTGAATGTCATGTTCATTCCTAGTTTCAGTTATCTCTACTTTTAGCCTTTTAATCGCCTAAAATCTCCGCAACTTCATCATTTGACACATTTCTGACACTCTTATGTTTCCAACCTGCAAAAACACCCTCTTGTTCTCTTATCAAAGAAGCCTTCCCTTGCATTCTGGTCAGACCTACGCCCTGCCCACTTTGAGCCCAGCGAATGAAATCTCCATTGTCTTTGGAAAACAACTTCATTTGACTGCTTTTCTCCCTCTGCATGCATGACCTCAAGGTCTCGTCTTCATCGGCGCCCCTACAGAGGAGTTCGTACGTCACCTTCAAAGCCAGGGGACTGCGCTGCTCCATACTGGAAACAAAATACTGAGCCTGCTCGGCAACGGCCACGTCTTCTTCGTAGCCGGGTTTGCCTTCATACTCCGCTTTTGTCGATGCAATTGCACGTAAACGCTCCATGATGCCTTCAACGCTATCTTCTTCCCAGGCCGTGGAAAATGTGGCTGCCCAGTTGACGAGTGGACTAACGAGTTCCCCATAAATTTGAATTCGATCTTCTGGCATGGTCAAACTGGGATCTCGTTCNTTCGATCTTCTGGCATGGTCAAACTGGGATCTCGTTCTTTGATAAACAGTTGCTCTTCATCATCCAATTCCGACCTCAGGTAACATCCATACTCGTCAGCCCCCGCGGCGTCATACTCACTTAAATTCTGAATCAGATTTCCCACGGCCACATTCCTGTATTGATCATTAATATCCGGCCCCGTTACCTCGTGCTCGTGCCCATAAAACTTTTTCGGGTTGCGTTTCAACCGCTGGCCATCGTACGAATTCAAATCCATCAATCCCCTCTCCAACATGTTGAGTTTGTAAGGACCACCAATGTAATGAGTCGCCAAGCCGGTCGACACCAAATCAGCGTGGTTGGCTTCACACCCTGTCAATGCCAAGAGAAGCGCACATCCCCAAGCATGCCTGGCCACTGCGACTTGCGCAAACTCATATCCCAATCGAGGCAAGAGATACGACAATCCCACAGGATCCAACGCCAGTCCCCTCATCGGATTGAGAATACGAAACGATGTGGCATCCGTTGCCAGAGCATACGACCCACCCAACAGGGCATACCCCCCATCAGTCACAAGTCCATGCGGGACCGTTATCACCGGCACCCTACTCAATGTCTGTTTCTCGCTCTTGTCAAAATCCCCCCGGACCGCCTCGGTCAATTCCATCAACGGCGTCATTAGCAACCGATCCAGCTCTTCCTTTTCTTTATGCCAACCACTTTCAAACACGCTCTGAGCATCATACCCACACGAAACATAGGGAACACCCAATCCCTCCGTCGTCTCGTCCATCACATGACGAAGAAACGGCTTCCGTCCCCCATCCCCCCACGTCGCATTCTTCTCCCCCAACGTAGACTCGCTCAATCCCCCCTCCTCCATAAACATGGGCAAAACCGTCTCGTTCTCGCTCATATCCCCATCATATTCGGCATCTTCCAACGGATTCGCCAAAACTATGGAATTAATGGCGTCATTGCTCGACAGGGTGCGAATTCGGTAGGCCAATCCTTGAATTTCGGGGAGAGTCAGCGCCGTATTCAGGAGGAATACTCGACGAGACGTGCCGATCGAACGAACGACGGCTCCCGGACTCGTTGCGGAGGCGTCTTCGGCGTTGCGTAAGACGAAGGGGTTGTGACGGACCGATTCGGGAATGGTGAATGCCGCATTGGGGGCGGAGGTCATGAGTTGTTCGAGTTCGTTGGAGAGGCGGGTGAGGGAGGATTTGGAGAGGCGGGGGGAGAAGCGGGAGAGGGCTTTGCGATAGGCGTTGCTTGTTGTCATGGTTGGTGTTGATTGATTTTAGGGTGGTGAAGTGGGTGGTTTTGGGCGCTGGGAGAGGATGTGATTGTTATTGGAGAGTGGCGGTGATGATGATGGGTATGGATGGATGTTGTCTTTGTCACTATATCATGGATGATGTGCATGATGTTCATCTATGTTGATAATATTTTGGAGCGTAGGTACCGAAAACTCAAATTCACAAAATGTGAAGGCAATGCACATAAATGGAGCGTACCTGAAACTCAAAAACCACATTTCAC
>JALLPD010000774.1:0-14300 GCA_036940065.1 Cyclotella cf. meneghiniana
AAACTTCATTCTACTTCTTGTCGTAAGCCTTTGGGCAGTTGAATTTGGATTAGCAGCCATAGGCTGTATCTGAGCCATCATATTGGTAAACTCCATTGGTGGAAGAGTAGGGACTACGGGAATGGCAACATCAGCATTTTCTTAAGAATCTAATTTGATTGTTGTTCATTTTTGCAGTTATGCTATCAACTGAAAAACAACATTTGCAGCAAAAACAAGCTACTTTCATCATGTACATGGCGATTCTAAAAAAACGAAGGCTTTTATGAATGCAAATTATATGTGCTTTATAGCAAAAACATGGTCTAGATATCCACAAAAGACCGCTGTCATCACATGCATTGGCAATTGTAACACATGATGAAGCTGCTTTCATGGTGTATAAGGCGATTCTAAAAACACCAAGGCTTTTATTATTGCAAATTATACATACTGTCATGTGATAACATCACAAGTCATAGTATTTTTCGGCGGTGATGAGCTCTTCCACCTAACAACAGACATATGGTATGATGATTTGTCTTTAGGGGTAATTTTTTGCAAGGAATCGAGTGGTGCTATCAGCTGGGCTGTAGGAGCAAGTCTTCCATGTGAAACTAAAAATCTTCGAATATCTTGTCCAAATTTGGCCTAGTTTTAATATCTTGTCCAAATTTGGCCAAGTGTTTCGATTGGCATTATAATGGGTGTCTGCCATAATTTGATTTTTTGCCCAAACGCCCAAAAGACCAAATATTTGGGTTGCCCAAACTCAAACCAAATCCAAACCAAATGCCCAAATCAAGCATTTTGTCCTAATTTTGGGCAAAAAGAAAATGGCGCGATCTTGTATATCACTCTCAACAATGGGATTTGGATATTATTTTGGCAATTTGCACAGCCCCGTTTGGGGGATATCAAAAAAATTTGGTTTTTTGGCCAAGTAGGGCCCTGTCAGGACATGCCCTTATTTGCCCAAATCGCTATTCTACTCCTACTTCACTAAAAACCCAATTTTTTTGATGTCCACTGAACAAGGCCACAAGAATTTCCATTATCATATCCGACTTCCCGTTGTTCAGCATGACAGACAAAAATTGTGCAAATAACAATTACAGCACAACCTTAAGAAATGACTGGCCAGATCCAACCCAGATCAGAACCAAATTTGAGATTTGGTTTTTGGTATCTGGGTATTTGGGCGAAAAATTGAATTACGACAGGCACCCAATACCACTCATGTATGATTAAACAAGGCAACAGGGAAAAGACTTGCTCACTGCCTTCATAGAAAAAAGATTATGGTACAATACCACTACAACCATACACAATCTCCCCTCCGACAACACTTCCACAAGGTGCAGCCTAGGCACTGCCTACAAAGATATCTCCTAAAATCATGCCACCTACGATGGCACTACCAACAAGGGCACCACCTATGATTGCACCTCCCACAATTGTACCTCCTATGATCGTGCCACCTACAATTGTGGGCCTATGGTTGCACTGCCTATGATCACACTGCCTACGATCATGCCACCAACAGCGGCACAGCATGAAAGGCACCTCCAATGATGGCACAGCCTTTGATAGTGCTGCCAAAGACAGCACCGCCTATACACCCCCATGTGCAGCTGACGTTCCTCCTACATCCAATGCTCCACCATGAAGGGAACCTCATCAAGAGAGATTCCTTTTCAAGGGGACACAAAAATAATCAAAAGGTTTGTCTTTGGGTGTATTTTCCTTTACTGGCTTTCAACTTTAAAAAAACAGCTCACACATCTGTATCCTCTCCTTGTTCATATCAAATAGCTCAATAGAGAGCCAATCCATTAAACTGAAAAGTTTCCAGTTTTTATCGAGGCAGTGATTCAAATACCCCCATGGGGTATCAAAAATCATCATCATCAGCTCACACTTACTTTTCTCAAGGCTCATGCTTGGTAAGCTGTGAGCCCCAATTTTTCTCAGTCTTTGACCTAAGCCGGAAGCTAGGGAGAATATTAGTTGAGATAAAATACTTAGAATCCGGATGATTGCAATTTAAAATTATAAGCTATTTTACTAGTGGACACTGAGGACTGGCAAATATTAGTTCTCGTGATTTTATCATGTAATTTACATGGTAATCGATTAGTTGTGTAAATCAGAGCTCCAGGGACTGCTGATTGAAGCCGAATGGTAGGTGAAAATTAGATGTAGATATAGAAGTAGGAATGACTTCTTGATGATTGAAGATTGAAATTATGAGTTAAGTTTAGTGATAACAAATGAGGACTGTTAACAATCAGTCTTCTTGTTTTTATCATGTATTTTACATGATAACTATTTTCTAGTCAAGTTTGACTATATGTGAAGTTTTCTAGTGAGGAAACTTATTTGTGACATCAAGTGTTGTTGTGTAAAAATACTTAGAGTGAAATAAAGCCTTTTAATGTGAAGTACTTCTTGTGATGTAGAGTGTTTTTCTGTGAAAAACGATTCATGTTTCTGTGATCACACTTTTTGTGATGTGAAGTATGTTTACTTCCTTTTATCCCAAATACTCTTTAATATTTGGAAGAGGACCTTTGGGAGGTTCCAGTTGGAAGCTCCTAGAACTTATAAGTGTAAGTAGCTTATTGGCCTATGTCCCCTGTATTATACAAGGAGAAAGACAGTGCCTGTGTCTTGTTCATGGGCCCAGCATTGGCTGAAGGTCCCAGAGAGCAGCGTTGGCTCATGTCATGAACAAACAGTGTTCTCAATCAATCATGGTAAGATTGATTGATCTGGCCAGGGTATCTTTCCAGGGCTGCTTTGAGTTTGATCAGATTGATTGGACTGGCTCATCAGTCCCACCAGTCAATGAGGATATTTTGTTTGTTTTTAAAGTAAAATTGATTTTTAGGAATAAGTCCTATATCCCGAATAAGAGCATATTTTGGGCCTGAGTCCCTGAGAGCATCCTTGGCTTATGTCACTTTTTGTTGGGCACTTTTACATCCCGATTTAGGGTTATAGTTTCGACCCTGTCTACATAAGTGATATGTAGATACTTGGCTCATGTCACTCACCCCCATGATTGGAGAATCAGTGTGCTTGTCGAAAAGTTAAACTTCAGTGAGGAAAAAAAACCTGTGAAAGCCAAGCTTACAAACAACCTTGTTTTCATGGAAACTTGTGGCTTGTGTAAACATAAAATCTTTGTGAGGAAAAGTATCCTTTGTTATGCCATGCTTGCAGAAAAACCGCTTGTGGAAGGAGAATAGTTGCAAGCTGTTTGTGACATTTGTTACATATAATATTGTTTGTTTAGTTTAAAGCATAAGTGTGTGTGGAGAGGGAGACTTTGGGCCAATGTGGCTTACTCTGATTCATATTGTTACCTTTTTTGTTCTCTCCTAAGTAATATTTGTAATGACTTACTTCCATGTGAACACTGATTGTCCCATCATATTTTTAGTGATATGCCAAGATTCATATCCATATGGACCAAATGTTAGTGTCACTATATCAATGTTTACACCAATTATGTGACCATGACTTCTGAGAGTATTTAGTAAGGTCGGTCTGTTGTGGCCTGCTGTCTTCTGATGTTTCACATGTTGTGTGCAAGAAGGAAAGCCAAAGTACACTTCCCATCTTTTGAATTGCATCACTACACATAGGTATTAGGCACTGCATAGTAGGTTGATTTTAGTGAAAGGACCATTGGTGCATGTTTGGGACACCAATGTCACTATAAGCTGTTGACAAGGCAATTATTTGTTCAGCAGGTCAAGCATCACCATGTCTGTTCTGATGCTGATCTCCAGTTTTCTTTTCATTTCGGTTCTTTTTAGGACTCTGGTTTACTTATGCTGGATGCCAAATGGTGTTCATATGGCAAAAGTGGAGTATCTAACTGCACCTTTATTGTCACTATGAGTGTACAATGTGGCTATTTAACTAGGTCTATATTAAGGAGCTGAGTATGTTACAGAATGGTGTTTTCTGTGTTCTCATAACCCTTTTTATTGTCTACCTATATGCCCGTTGCCCCTATGTATGCATGGAAATAGTTGCCCTATGGGTCAACTACCGGCAAGTGAATAATGTTTTCATATACATGTTGATTATAATCATTGCAAAGTACATATGTCAATAACTGTCTTTGTTGTGTACCAATGAGGGTCTGGATTACTCTTTATATCCCTCTTTTTCTGAGGTAAGTTTCCTCAAGGGATGTTCACACCTGTATGACTGTGCGCTAAGCATTATCTGTGTTTTGACACAGCAGTCTTTGAATTATAATCTTCTGGTTTTTATGAACCATATAAATACTTTACAGCTGGATAGATTCCAGAAAGGTGAACTCTCTTGATGTTAAGAACAGGTCATGTTGTGTTCCGTGAGTAGTTTGCAAGTGTGGACAAGCTTGAAGCTGTACCAATATTATGTGTAGAGCGGCTTGTATCACCTCTGTTTTGCATGAATGCTTTTCAGAGTGTTATAATCTCTCTGTAAAGATCTGTTCCTGTTTAACTTTGTCCTTTTGGGACATTGCTGTCTTTATCAGGCAGGATTACTCACTATATGTTATGCTGTGGTGTGGCGAGAACAAAGTTCATGGATTCTTTGTATTCTTGTTTTGTTGCTCATTTGGTAAATGTTATTTATGGTCACAATTGGTCACATTCCTCAAATGGTCGTAAAAGCATCAGCATACAAAAATAGTCTTTACCAAAGTGGGCTGTAATAAAACTGAGAAGTAACAGTCATTTCAACAGATCTCACCATTTTTTTAGAATTAAAAATTATACATATCTGACTATATTTTAAAAGATATTTTTAAGAAACAATATGTTTCAATATTTTTTTCATGCCTATATATGTTATTTTTCACATGTTAAGGCACGTGTTAGGACACCACACATGACAAATCTAACATAAAAGCATTGCATACATAAATAGTTTTTATTGAAATGGGCTGTAATAAAACTGAGAAAGTAACAGTCGTTTCAACAGATCTCATCATTTATTAGAATTAAAATGCATATATATCTGATATATTTTATAGATAGTTTTAAGAAACCATATGTGTTCAATATTATTCATGCCATATATGTTGTTTTTTCACACATAAATGCATGCGTTAGGACACCACACCTGACAAAGTAAAGAATGCCACATACTCATCAAACTTCTGTTTCATACATAACACAGGAATCACCATTCCAAGCGACAGCGAAGATGACAAGGGGGCAACTTACAACTGGTCTGATGCCCTGAGATATTTTGAGGAGGAGGTTTCATGAGAAGAAGCATTGATGTGCTTCACACACAATGGGGAGACAGCGCTGACATTTCATGTTGGGAAAGGTGAGCATGTGGGCATGGTTTGCAGCAAGTGCTACAGGTTTTTTAGGCCTGGTTCTTTTGCACAGCACGCTCAGGATTGCAAGGACTTGTTTGCACCCATCACAAGTGCAATTAAAAAGTGGAAGGACAGTGTGCATTTGTGGGCTTATCTGAGAAGAGATTTTGGCTATAAAGGTGAGTTAAACAGCGAGATATCAATCTGAGCTGTGAGCTGTGATGGTAAGTTGGTGTATGTTTTGCACCCAAGTTGGTGCCTCAGCACTTCATGCAAGCTCAGAGTGATGTGCATCACAGATGGCTCCACCGACATATGCGTCCTTAATGGCCTACAGTGCCACATGAAGAAACGGCACTACAAGGGAGAATATGATATGCACGAGCTCACAATGGTCAACCTTGACAAAAAATCAACGGGAAATGATGAGAATGGAAGCAGGAATTCTGCAGCAAAGGATGATGAAGTCTCAGGCAGCCCAGATGATGTTGAGCTGCAAGGTGATGCTGGAGAGTCTGGCAGAAATGATGAACTGAGCGCAGGCAGTGAAGACATACATGAGCTACAACATGATGTCAAAGAGATGGAAGGAGGGAAGAAGGATGATGATGATATTGTCAAGAGCCAGGACAGGGAACCAAAGGTCACTGCAAGTTAGAGACAAATTAGTGACGGAGACTTCAAAGAGTATCATCCTCACGGCGGCCCATCAGATGAGTCTACTGGGGAGGACCCTCATGAAATGTAGTGTGATTGCGTGGATAATGAAGATGTTAATAGCAATGTTGGCAACAAAAACATGGACAAGGACAAGGGGGTAGAGGTCAATTTTACTTTGTAGAACACAACAAAAGCAGATACAGCACAGGAGAATGACGGAGGTCAACATGATGATAAGACAGATGACGGAAAACGTAAAAAAGGGGCTATGAAAGGATGACACAAAAACTGCCCCTTTGCAGCAGAGTGCAAGGAAATGGGCAGTACCTACAAGATATTGATGGAGTTAATGACAGGGTTCATGTAATCGTCTTTGTTAATGGGTATTCTTAGTTACCATTTGAATTCTTTTAACTAGCACAGTGTGGTAATCTAAGACATTTTTTTGGAAATCCCCCCTGCAATTGGAGAGTATACTCTTTGAAATTTCCCCTTCAGTTGGTTAGTATAGCATTGTCCCTTTTCCATCAGGGGGGATATGTTATATGTATAATCATGTTAAATACATCAAAGTATTCATTTGCAATACCGAGTGGAACAAAAATATTTTTTCTTCTCAGAGTTTAGTATTTTTTATTGTCTGCTCCCACTCTTCTTTACTAGAGCGGGGCTGCTTGCAGAATATTGGGAAGGCTCCACTTTTATCTAATTACGGATCGCAGGCATTATTTTGCGGGGTATAAAATTGTCCCTTCTGGCGGTGTTGCGCCACAAAATGCCCATCACAACACAATGAATAATAATGCTACCAGCGAAGAAGACAAGTGGTAAGCCCGAGCCGTCACCGGCAGCAGCCGTCAGAAATCCACCTGTCAAACGTCGCCAAGTCAAACTCGCCGACGACGCCGATCAAGTCCTGAACAAATGTCGCGAGCTTCGCGATACGCTACGTAGGAAATCGTCGAGTCTTCCCGCTGGAGCATCGAGTGACGAGGATGATGCAGTTTGGAAAATGGAAAACAACAGTGATGGCGATGGCGAGAAAGGCGGGGCGAAAACTGGAGGAACCAAGACGAAGCGTATTCGTCTTTCTGAACTGAAGCGAGCATCTACATCGACGGTTACTGAGTTGGACGGGAAGAAATCTACTATTGTGGAAGTGGCAGAGATGAATTCTACTCAGGTGGTCGAAGGAATCGAGAATGTAGCTGTGAAGATTGCTCGTCAGGTTTTGGCGAAGCAGGTGAGTCGCTTCTATCGTAGTGAACGCTGTCAAAAATATACAGTATCTTCAAGATGGCCCCTTTTTCAACCCTGATATTTTCGATACCGTCGAGATCCGATTCACTTCTTTTGTTGTTATTCAAATTGTTGTATTTATCATCAGGGGTTTCAACTCGAGATACCAAGCAGAGCTGCATCAAACCAGATATATGTCCCCGAGCTGGACAGGATTGTTTTGGGGGATAAAACTGGAACGAGGAGCTTTCTTAATGTCAAGGTATGATTTTTGTGAGCACGAACAATCGTTGTTGTACATTCCCTTTTTTTCTTCATTCCTCTAGAAATCACATCCCATTTCAATTCTCTCAACACTTTGATTCGCACCAGGAATCTCGCAAAGCAGCTATCACAACACGAGTTCTTCAACTCCTCCATGCCGTCCTCCTCAAACGAATCCACATCACAAAACGCGACCTTTTCTACACAGATGTAAAATTATTTGTCGATCAAAGTGAGAGCGATGGAGTATTAGATGATGTTGCGACCATGATTGGATGCACTAGGTCCAATCTTCATGTAGTTGCGAGCGATAAGGGTTTGGTGGTGGGGAGGATTTCGTTTTACGAAGACGGTGACTTCATCGATTGTACAAAGATGGGAGTGGGGGGAAAGGCAATACCGCCCTATATTGACAAGATTGAAAATGTCCAGAGTGATGCTGAGTTTATTTTGTTAGTTGAGAAGGAAGCCGCTTACATGAGGATGGCGGTGAGCTGGTGGTTTCGTTTCTCTTCTTTTTCACTCTGTTTCTAACTCGCGAGGCATGCTTGCTGATGTCTTTTGTTTTCATTTGACAGGAAGATAGGTTCTACCAAAGATATCCGTGCATAGTCATAACCGCCAAGGGTCAACCGGATGTAGCGACACGTATGTTTCTTTCTCGCATCACGTCTGAGCTACAGATTCCTGTCTTGGCTTTGGTTGACTCGGATCCTTACGGTCTCAAAATTTTATCTGTGTATATGTCTGGTAGTAAGAACATGAGCTATGATAGTGCTAGCTTGACAACGCCCGATATCAAGTGGTTGGGATTGCGTCCAAGTGACTTAAACAAGTGAGTAAATTCATTGCTGAGTACTTAACTAAGGCTTGTTAAGGTCACCGCTGCTCATCACAGACATTTTGTCGATGTAGGTATGACCTTCCCGATCAATGCCGTCTTGATATGACAGAAAATGATATCAAGACTGGTAAGGAGCTGCTTCAAGAGGCTTTTATCATGAAAAATCCAAAGTGGATGAAGGAGCTTCAGTTCATGGTAAGTTGGACAGCATCTCTTCTCCGTTTATGCAAAATCGCGTGCGCAATGTTTCACATTTTGCCGAACGCATCTCAGGTCAAAACAAAACAAAAGGCAGAAATTCAGGCACTTTCTTCTTTTGGCTTTCAATACATTACCGAAGAGTATCTGCCGAGGAAACTTAAGGAGGGAGACTGGATATAACATGAGGAAATGGCTTTCACGATCCTGTGAACACCCTAACAGTTGCAACATAAAATTCTAGACAGTTCAATTTTTAGGCGTATATCATAAATTCATTCACACCTCTCTTTCGTCAAAGCTTATTTCTTTATTTCCTGATTGGCGCTTCCCATTCATAACAACTGCTGTATCCCTAACTGCTCTAACACTGCGACATCGTTATTTTTCAAACTGAGGACACTCAACGATCGGGCTGGTAGCTGCAGTTGTAACACTTGCACGACAACCCGCACTTTGACCTATTTTGAACACACTCGCAAAACTTCTTGAGGCACGTTGACTTCTTGCATTTGCAGCCGACGGTGAGCTGTACGTGCTTGTTTTCTTTCACATCGTCTGCAGACGAAGCCACGTCAGAAATCTCTCCGTTAGTACTCGAATTCTTTCCTTCGCTAGACTGATTGCGAGAATCGATTTTGAGGGACAATCCGGACAGATACCTTGGCTTCTCAAGCATAACCTGTTTTGGCATATCTTGATCGGTACCAACAGAAGCGACAACTTCGACTGCTTCGACCTCGTGAAGGATAAGTGCTTCATTCATCATCTAAAAAATATATGGCAAGACGCCAGAAGAATCATCTCGAGGTCTCGAGGAAGTAAGTCGTGATAAACCGTTGGCGAGGACCTATATCATTTATTTACCGATACATGTGCAAAGATACCTTAAAAGATGAACGGCATAGGCGTAGACTAATAGGAACGAAAATTTTTCGTTCCTATTACTAGAGACTTGAAACCCACAATCAACCGTCGACATCCAAATATATCAAACATGTGTAACCTAAACTTTTCATTACGCAGTCATTTTCTTCAATTCCCCATACAATTTGTCAACCTTTCTTGACGACACGCGGAACATGAACACTCCCCTTGTCAACTTTTCTCTTGCGATAATCTTGATAAGCCTCAACCCAAACGGTGACAAATCGTTTGTTTTGACGACGTATCTGACAATCTCGATATGGATACCTTTGAAGATATCAATGACTAAATCACCATCAAAGTCATTTTCAATAAACCATACCATTCGTTGCTCCCCGGATGACTTGCGTCGCAGCTCAAGAATACCCTCATCCATCTGTTTAGTGAAAAGACCGTCATCGGGCATTGCAAAGAAACACTCTTCATCAGGAGATCCCTGCAACACTTGAACTGGTCTTGCTCTAACTTTATACAGTATTTCTTCATCGTCATCTTCACCAACGGTGCTGAATGATCCGACGGAATCATCGTCATCGGTATTGGACAAGCAGCTCCGTTCCAAAGGGTTGCAACCATTACAGTCTATGATGATGGATAGAGTAGCTGTTAACTTTCGTGCATTTGCTTCAGATAACTTCATCAGGTAAGACTCATCCTCATCAGTGTCTGACTTCGTAAACTTGACATAACTCCCAGTCATCTCAACCATTGTCAGTGCAACAACGGGAGACTCGAACTTGATTGCATCTGTGTTGTTTCTGTACACAATTCGATGGCCCGAACGTTGACTGTGATAGATGGTGACCAAACCTTTCTTCAACGTTAAACGGTCAAACTTGCCATCTGTCATCTTCATGAGCTGAGCTCGCATACTTTCCAATACAACTTCTTCGGCTGTCCCTTCGTTGTGGAATTGAGGTACATCGCGTCCCTCTTCGATTGCTGCGCAACCAAACGAGTCGACCTCATTCTCGACTACCGCTTCATCGTCACTGCCGACACTTTTAAGAGTGCTCAAAACTTCATCAACACGATTTGCATTGATCTTCAAAGCGAAAGACTGGAACTTAGTATCTGTCGTGTCACCCACACGTACAGCAAACTGAATAATATTTTCGCGCGACTTCATAAACGACATGTCTTTGGAAACGGAACAATGCACCCTAACTGTGCCCTTATTACCAACAACCATGCGAATCTTCTGGGTTGCTTTGTGTTTGTAAAGCTGAAGGGTGCTTCTACTTTTCTTGTTGTCCAAATTAACCCATCCATTGCTGTTTTTGTATAGCGCAACGGTTTCTTTCAGTAGGACTTCTTCCTCCGTGCTGTCTTTCTCCTCTGTCTCATCATTCGAATCTTCGTGGTTCAGAGCAATTTCAGACTCATCAGGCATTTCGCTTTTAATGTTGCTGGGTTTTGGAACTTTGTGGTCGTCGCAACCAACGACAGAAGCGCTTTCAGTGCATTGCATGGGAGATGATGTCGCCAAGTCAGTCGATTTAACGTCTAAAATACCCATGGCTGCATTCAAATCCTCAACCATCGAATAGGAGACGGGGGGTGCGGGGACAGATTGCTGACTCAGCTGCAGCCATTCAGTAACTTTCGACCGGAGTTTGGTCTTTGCAACAACTAATTTTGAATCAAATTCAGACTTGGCCTCGCTAAATCCCAACGAGAGCGCGTCAGTTTGATTGTCAGCGACCATGCGCCGATCTGCTTCGTTTGAATCATACGCAGCCAAGGTCGAATCGAAAGCTGCGGCTTCCTCTGCATTAAACTCAGACAATGCTTCAACTAGACCCCTCACATATACAATTCCTCGTTCAACATTCTCACGAGCAACTGCGACAGTTTCGTTCGATTCGGAGCGATTTCGGCTATTCATCGTTTGTTACCTTATTTGAAGAAACGGGCGCAAGAGGACTTGCCTTACTATCTACGACTGGAGTTGCCTTTTCGAATAGCATGTATACGCGGCTCTGTTTCGGATTGGAAATGATTCCAATGAATTGCGATCCCGCATGATTGAAGGGCGAAAAAATGATGCACATGATTAAATACACCAGGTATTGCTTAGGTCCGCCCATACGTTTCCTGGATCTAATTTATTCTTCGAAAACATATATGTCTGGAAAATCATCCACACCAAGTGTCGATATCTTAAGAAATGCTGTCTCCAAATTTTTAACCCATCGAAAGGTATCAAATAAAGGAGACAAATGTCTCGAAGCACGTAGTCTTTCACGAACCTCGTCGAACCACTTTCGATTGATCGAGCACTCCACCATGAGATTCTCATACGCCTGCATATCATGTACTACAAACTCTTCGCAAGATGTAGCGTAAAGTAAACTCGCGCCAACTTTGCTTGCAAGTTTGTCTGTGGGGATCATTCTATTATGGCTCTTTGGGGAATCACTTCGAATATTCGATGCAACCTCCGGTCCATCCTCAGAATCGGCAAAGCCATCACCGTCTGTATTGTCGATCCAACGAAGCAAAGAAATCATGGGCACACCCATGTAAAGTGCGTCGCATCCAAGAGTGTGCGCATTGTACGCGGGAGTATCCAAAAATAAATCCGCACACCCAAGTCTCTTCAGATGCTCTCTTCTTTCCGTCACATCTGTGAATACCAGGGCATCTTCGATGTCGTCCCCGAATTCGCATCGTACCAAACTCCGTAAATTATGTTCCATTTCATGCCCTGACCGTAAAAGCCACAATACAGGAAGGGAATCATGTCCGGCTCCTCTCTTTTTGTGCTCTTTCCGAGCTTGGCAAAGAGCTTTGATCCACGAACGAAAGGTCGAAGGATCAATCTTGTCAGGTCGGCTGTGGCAGCAATATACAAACGCCATTGGAGGAATACCATACTTCTTTCTCAAATCAATCCTCTCTTTGTCATTTGCCAGCATGATCCCATCCTCTGGCCCTCCGACGACAGTTCTATGACTGTTGACGAAGTAACAGTGAGGCATGTACACCAATGCTTCGGCGTAATACTTTCGGAGAGAAGGAGGGATGACGTGTTTGTCAAATACGGAATAATCCCAGACCTTGGAGCTTCCGACACTGCCCGGAAAGCCCATGTAAGATACATGGATTGGGAAGCGTTGAATAGACCGACCGCCATTCTCATGTTGCAGCTTGCATCGAGATGCCATGATTTCCGCCACGAGTGAAGTTCCGGCATATCCGCACAAATCTACAAGAATATCTAAGTCATCGTGCATAATTCTCTGATATATTTGGATCGGAGACATTCCCGATGGTGATAAGTCCGCGAAGCTGTCGCTGGATTCACGAATGGCTGAAACTTCCGGCCCCTCGTCTCCGTCGTTCGAAGATAACGAGTACGTATACACCGAAAACTGAGACTTGTCATGACATCGAAAGACGTGTTGCATTAGAAAAGCGAGGGGATGACGAGATGTTAAATCCGGGCTCAGATAGCCAACGCGCACTTTTCTTTGAGGATTGTCGTTTGGTGTCCTGGGTCGCACTGCAGTGACCACTTGACGGGGTAGTGCTGCATCCATTTCAGTATTGAAAAACTCCGCTTCGACTGGCACGCCTACTGATTCTAAAGCCCGATAGGCATAGCTCCGTGCTATCTTGGAAGCTAGATCCAATGACACACATGGAAACTTTAGTGCGTCAAATGGATGGAGCAATCGAATCACTGATCCGGAAGGCAAGGTTGTGTGCTGAAAGGCATGACGTAATTTATCTCCATCTTGAAAATATGTGTCCCATTGACAACACGCTGCATTGGTTCGATACAGTAGATATTGAGCGTGGTCAATTTGTGGTTTCCAGTGTTTGAATTGAGTGGTGTCAAGTTCTGGGACGGTGACCCCGTTGGTCTCTTCATGACGACCGTCAATCAGTGCGTGGTTCAACCAAATGTTAGTTTCTTCGATTGCATTTCGCAGCTGTAAACCTGCTTGATCATAGTTCTCCTTGTCAATTAAGAGTGATGCTAAACCCATTCGATCCTGGAACAGATTTGTGAGCTCTTGTTCCGTAAAATGACCTCCATTCTCCTCTCCAATGCTAGTTCTCCAACGATGAAACCGATGTTGCACCACATCAACGTTGATTTCCATACACGATTGAAACATGGAGGCGATTTGTGAAGACGTGGGATCAAGGGGGTAAGCTTCCGCGAGCACGTCAAAGGCACGTGCCGTATCTCGTTGGGATAACAATAGCTCGGCACGGGTCAGAAGCGATTGGAGCTTGGAGGGCGGCGAAGAATAGTCCGGAAAATCCTGCGAAGTATTCGTGTTTGCGCATGTTTCTCCGCATCTGATCGAAGCAACGGCGGCACTTCGTGAGCCGGTTTTGAATGACCATCCATTGCACAACTGCAGTTTGTTGCGTTCCATGTGTGACAAACCGCGTCGTACATATCGGCATCGCGAGCGGGGAAGATTCCTGCTGCTTGTCTCCAGGGTGGAGGATGGCGAGCCCGAAGCCAAAAGACATATGATGATGCACTCGATTGTCATGGTTCTGGCAGGTTCTGTCTCCGGTCTATGCAGGTCTATGAGGCTGTGATTTGGTTTGGCAAATAGCCCAATAGTGAATAGCATTTTTGGCGAATATTTGATTTTTTTTGCTGTTTGCTACTGACTAAAAAATCACGATTTAGTTTAGAATCTACCGTAAAATGCGGTGCGATAGACACACTTTAGCCGAAGACACACTTTACAAAATCTCACCTTTTTTACAGACATCTCTGTTTTTGCACCCTTAAACCCCTCATTTTTGCCTAAATGCAATGGGAATAGATTCTCCTTTCAGAGACCAATCTGCCTATATGCTGGGCTCCCCGTA
>JALLPD010000775.1:0-14317 GCA_036940065.1 Cyclotella cf. meneghiniana
CGCCACTGCCTGACAGCAAGTATAATTTATCAAAACCACTCAGAGTAGCAAACAGTTGTAGAAACAATGTGATTTCTTAGCCACATACCTTGGCCAGTAGCGTCTATTTTCGACATTTTGCCAACATGCCGACATGTGTCGGGATGACATGTCATTTGGGGGGTCTTGGCAACGTAACACAAGGCCAACATTTCCAACTAAGCTTAGGCATTCCTGTTTTTTTTGGACAGAATTCTTCCCTTTTCCCAGACAGATTCCACAGATGTTTACGGAAAATACAAGACTAAAATGGAGGCTCTACAAAACTCTCAAAGTCATTCAGACACAGAAAGAGCTCCGTAAATTCCTCTACCAGCAAACCTTACCTATTTTTATATTTTTCTACCAAATTATTCTAATCACAAAATTTTGCGATCAATAATCTTACAGCAACTTCAACATCTTAAATTACTGTCTACAATTAGAGGATGTCCTATCTAGCCAGTCAACCTTCCAACTCTAGAGAAAATTATAACACACTTCCTCTATGGCTTAAGAGACAAAGTCAAAAGGTTGAGAAGTGATCACTCTCAAGCATCACAGCAAGTGATATTGTTACAATCACCTACATTACATATGTCAACAATATCATAACACTAATTTCATCACCGGTCAATCAAGTCAAACAAGGCCAGTCAGCCTTCAAGTCCGCAAACAACAGCAAATACAGCAAATTCCACCATTTTGTTCACAACAATAAGACAATCGCAAATTCCAAGAACAGGCCTGGCAGGCAATGCACCTTCAAATGCCAAAATGGAGAGAATGCTAAGCTTATTTAAATGTAATATTTTATTCATGATACTGGTCAAATACCGCAGTAGAAAATAGTTTTACTTCTCGAATAAGCTTATTACTCGGAAATAGCGCCATAAATACTGTATAAATTGGTGAACAAGGAAATCATTGAGATTGTCTCATTTTACAAAAGCTCACCTATTTTCTGGACATGTTGTTTTTTCAGGCCTTCAAACCCGATTTCTTGACATAAACTCTGTATAAATAGATTCTCCATTCCGGGACCAACACGCAAATGTGCCGGGCTCCCTTTAACTTGTTTCATTTCAAAAGTTATCGCTGATTGTCACGTATTTCACCACACATCACCACTCATCACCTTGTTTTTTGTTGTTGGGGCAAGAGGGTACAAAGCCTCTTAGCCATGGAATAATTTGGCGGGAACAAGAGTGGGCCTAATAAAAAGGATTGTAATATGGTACTATCTATGGTCTGTATTTTTATAATTTTTTATTATACTTGCTTTATTCCTTGCCAAAACTCAGTGAGATTGTCACATGTTGCCAAAATTGAGGACATTTCATGTGACTATATCGCCGATTTATACGGTAGAACTATTCCCGAGGGATAGCAGTATTCCCCAGAGATGGCACTATTCCCAAGAGATAACTCTATTCCCAAGGGATAGCACTATTCCCAAGATATACATTTCCATCAACTATTCCTATGTCAATATGCTTTATATAACGGAAAAATAGCACTATTTCCAAGCGATAGCACTATTCCCGAGGGATGGCACTATTCTCGAGCGATAGCACTATTCCTGAGGTTCGGAAATAGTCGTATTTAAAAAATGTCTTATAAATAGTCTTATTTTATTAAAATTGTATTTGTATTGAAATAATTGTTATTGCATTATTTTATTATTAGCTTCTGCTGACAAAATCACAAAACAATTATTATAAAAGAGCATTTCCCTCGACCTCAATTTATCAACACTTACACAAATAACTGTTTTTAAATGCCCACTGCTCAAATACACCGGGGACTCCCATCATATTAGCAGTACATTTTGAAGGTAATTATCTGAGAATACAACAGTATGATATACTGTCTCAGCAATTGTGTGAGACCATAGGATATTACCATTTTGAATGTGCTCCGAATAGCCAACCCCTTTATACCATTCTGTAGATGGTGTGCTGACCAACATGTACAGCATTTGTATAAAGTGTTCGTGAATTGACACAAAACAGTTTATTTAGTATGCGCCATGAGATTCGTTCCACTTCTTATGTCTTGTGCACAATTCCATGTCAGTACTGTGGTTCATAACAGACAAGGACTCAAAAAAATCCTGCTCAGTAATAGGATTATTTTTGATAAGCAATGAAAGATTCTGATCTGATGACCTACTCTTGACTTCTAATTGTGCAAGTATCCTTCGAACAGGACGCATTGCAACCTCCTTGCACAATGTCTTAATGTCTGCCCCATTGCAGCCATTCGTTTTTTGAGCACATATGTCAAATATTTCATTGCTAAATGTCGGTGCCAAAAGGAACTCAGACAGATGAGATCGTATCATTTCTTTTCTACCGTGTTCCAATGGTAGTGGTAACAAGATGCGCTTCTCCAGTCGCCGCAGAAATGCAGCATCCAAATCCCATGGAAGGTTGCTTGCCCCAAGCACAAACACATTGGCATTACTCGCTAGTAAGCCATCCATCTGGACTAGAAGCTCTGTTTTCATTCTCCTGGACCCCTCATGTTCAGATCCCTCATTACCAGACAGTGATCCATGAATTCCTCCTCTGTGTCCGATAATAGAGTCAATTAAAATATTGTAGATGGTGTGTAGTATCGGGCCAGGTCGAAGAGGACTCGGACAAGCTTTTCGCTGTCACCTCTGTATTTGCTAACTATCGAAGAAGCTGAAATGTTGAAGAAGACGGTGTTGCTCTCTGTCGCCACTGCCTGACAGCAAGTATAATTTATCAAAACCACTCAGAGTAGCAAACAGGTGTAGAAACAATGCGATTTCTTAGCCACATACCTTGGCCAGTAGCGTCTTCCCAGTCCCAGGCGGCCCATGCAACAAAATACTTTTCCAAGGAGATCGCAGTCCTCTGAACAGGTCAGGATATTTTCGTGGAAGGATTATTGCTTCTTTCAGTAGTCTCTTCACATCGTCAGAGCCGATCACGTCATTCCACAGAACTCCAGGAGAAGTCTGGATAATTTCACGTCTAATAGAAAGTGCTAAGGATCGCAACTCCAGATCTCCATCAAAATTCGGCAGAGGCCTCAGAACTCTTTCACTCGGAAATTTATCGTTTGGACAGTCATCGTTTGTCGTCATTGATTTCTGCAGGGAAAGACCAGTAAGGCCTTCATGTGTCATACCGTTACTGTGTTTCTCATCTAATTTGCCTTCCTCCGCGTTCGAACTTTTTCGATTTGGCTGCTGAGACGATGCATACAACTTCGGTAGAATAGAGTTTTGGTTGAACTGCTCTGCTTCGTTGACGGGATTCTTGTTCCTCGTGCAGCGCTTTTTGTGGGTGTTGTGCTTTCTTTCGCTTGAATTATTGTCTGTCTTTGCAAGCAGTCCCGATTTCTGATGTTGCACGTGTCGACAAAATATCGGACGTCGTCTAAATCTCATTTCGTAGAATTCCTCATACTCCTTGAAGTGGAATCAGTAAAAGTGTTGGATTTATTTATTTGTGACAGTTAACGTGGGAAAGAGGGACTGAGGATCACCTTTAGTATTTGCATCAAATCAAGATTGTCTGCTTGTTCGTAAAGCGTCAGAGACACTGATTCGCGAAGTAATGATGTAGCAGTTTCGATATAACCGTGCTCTTTGAGATGCGCCAGAATCAAAACCAACGCATCCCGTTCTCTTTCTGATGTATGTTTGTCTTCTAAAGCTCTAGACTGGGTAGCGGCTTTTATCGCCGAGAGAGACGACTTTGGCATTCTTTGTCTGTTTTCTGTTCAACCCCAAATCGCCCTCTGATGGAGGAAAATGGGGCTTGTCTTAAGATGTGATTCTATTATTTTTTAAAATCAAACGACCCAAACTTTATTGTTGCACAAGCTCCATCGTGCCCGAAACAGATGGTGAACACGGCGAAAATGACGGTGACTTCGTTGAGGATGACGATGCATGTCGAGTCACATCCGAAGAAGTGAGGCTTGAATCCAACAGTAATAGTTCGCTCGCTGTTCAATTTTTCATAACTTCATGTGAACCACTCATTATTTAAGAATTAGACGACTTGCACGGATTCACCGGTGGACACACGGCGTCGAAATTAATCCAACCTCAAAAAGATGGAAATGCTAGCGTTCTGTGCGAGAACAAGATTGGTATTTCCCCAACAGCGTGGTACACTCGCAGCTCTATGAGACAACAAAAAATTAGTCGAAAGATGGAGAGACATTAGTCTGTTTGGCTTTGGAAATGTCTAAACAAAAGGATGAACTGGTCCTTTTGCGGCGTGAAGCAGAATCATTCCGAGCGGTGCTGCTTCAGAGAATAAACGGGCAGTAAAAGATTCAAAAAATTATGAACATGTGAGTTTGGAAGACTTGCTGAGGATTCGGTTGCAGAAAGCAGTTGACTCTGCATCAATCGAATGGAATAATTATGCACCGACACCCCAGGTATTGTTCAAAGACGAATCGTCAATAGGAGTGATACACAAGCTTGAACACAAACTCACCATAGAGGTGAAACAAAAGGTGAATTGGAGTCAAAGCACTTTTTTGAAAGACGAGTTCGGCGCAGTAACCAAGCAAAGAGAAGGAGTGGAAAACTTAGGTCTTAAAATACCTGAGACGTCTCTTAGATTGCGGAACGAACGGGAGCTCAAGTCAAAGCTGAGCAAAGACCACGTTGGGGAGACGAGAAAGATTGCAGCCTTGTCAGATCACTGAAAAGTTGATAATTCATCTCAAGGACAAAGCCGTATCTAAAGCACGGTCATTAACAGAACAGAACGTAAATTGGATATGTTGTAAACTCGTGTTGAAGAAAAATGGGTTAGAAGACTGCCAGAAAGGACAAGGTCGTAACGAGCTCAGGGAAACTGGAAAGCTGCACGTTTGATGGACGAGAAATACATAGAACTGAATGATTTGGAATTGACACATCTTGCGGAGAAGTTCTCTTAGTGAGGTGTTGTCTTTATTTTCACGACGACGATTCAGCTGTTCTAAATGCACTAATGTTCTAGAACAGAATTATTTTAGAACAGAAATAGATATTACCCTTTGAGAGGCGACACTACTCCAAGAAATGAGAGACATGGTGTAAGATAATTTGTCTGACATAGAGTGAAGTAGTATCTCCATTGCTTACACGGATTCGATTCTTTGCCAGCATGACTCGCTTGGTAGCGTCATGACGATCGCAGTAGAACCCACGAGGTCCAACCGAACCCAACGTTTTCCTAACGACAGGAAAATACCAAAAGACAGGATTGCTGCCATAGCATTTAAGAGTTAGAGTGTGCTGCCTTGGCCATTTGTATGATTACGTACTTATCTTAGCATAGCAAACCCCTATTTATACTTGCACGTATGAACACATGCGTGTGTTCATCTTCTGCCCGAAGCTTGATAGGTCACTGCCTGCTCAGCGGCTAAAACTCGACCAAAATCATTAGAGGACACTCGAATAAATGGAAGCTGGAGTTTGGAGCCCAGTTCTTCTTTGTATGTTGAATAGTTCAGTAGCAGGTCCTCCCATTTTATATGTGTCTGCACGAGTTCAGTCGCTTCATGATCTGGTAAAGAAATTTCTTTTTCTCTACCATTTCGTCTAGCCTGGCTCATTAAGTAGGCAATACGCTTGTCTAGCGCACCGTTTTGAGCACCAAGTATCAACGTTGCAGCGTAGAAGGATGAGTCAATTGTGAGCTTGCGATTCTCAAGAGAATCGAGAACAAAAAGGAGGAATTGAAAGGTTGCATTCGGCACTTGAGAAGAACCTTTGCTGTTGGATCTATTGCGACTTGTTGCGATATCTGGCCGCAAGTTTAATCCTTCAAGCATCGATCGATACGTTGTTTTCGACGGGATATAACCAGCACTTAACAAACCGGTCTGTAATGACCAATTATAAAAGGGAGTGAACACGTTAGGAAGTCCGGGAGACATGAAATGAAATAATTGTTGTCCACTCACCAACGCATTCCTGGCGTCACTGAACGCGCCCGCCTCCAACGTCCTCATAATCAGCGTGTTGTATCCCGTCATAACTTGTTTCCCCGTCAATTTCTTCTGGCCACTTTTTTGATCAGTTATGAGTTCCAATGCAGCACCAAATTTCCCAGCATAGCAGAGTGCTTGTAGCCCTACAGAAATGGCATAACTATCGGGATTCTTAATCTTGGAATATATGTCAACCGCAGCATCATATTGTTTGCCAGAGATGCAAGCCCCCATGAGCGCGGTCAATGTTTTCTTGTTAGGTTTCACCCCGGCGCTGTTCATGCGAGTGACTAATTCAAGGGCTCTTTCGTGATCTCCAAGTGCTGCTGCTGCCGTGATAGCAGTGGTGTAAAGTTGTACATTTTCAGTTAAGGCTGTAGTGCGTCGATCAGCAAATGCACTTTCAAACAGTGTAAGACAAGGGCCGGGTTTGTTCGCTTTCAAGAGACCTTTCATCAGGAGTACATAGGTCATTGAATCTGGTTTCACTTTGGTTCGTTCCATCTCATTAACAAGATCTTTGGCTTCATAGAGTCTGTTAGTATTACAGAGAGCTTCGATGACACTGTTGTACGTCACAAGATCGGGTTGTATTCCGACCCACTTCATATCATCGAGGAGATCGAGAGCCCTATCCAGACTACCACCCTTAATAGATGCCTTGATAAGCGTGGTGAAAGTAATCTGGTCAGGACGAAGTTTGGACTTCTTTAACGCTTTGAACACATCATTAGCATCTTGATAGCGACCTTGGATGGCATAAGCATCAATCATAGTGTTGTAGGTCACTAGGTTCTTGGCGGGTACGCCGAATGGTGGATTATCAAGAGATGGGTCTGGCATGCTATCAAAGATCTCTATTGCAGCAAGAAGTCCTTCCTTTGTCCCACGTTTTGCAGCAGCAGCCAATGCAATGTTGTACACCCGTGTATCGGGGAGCATGTTTAGAGGGTCTCCCTTACCTGACCATGAGAGTGCCTTTCTACCGTTGACAGAGAAATCAGCCCTACCTTCCATGGCGGCAAGAACGCGCATGGAAGATTCGTAATCACCGCGATTAGCATGCGCACGAAGAAGGGCGGATATGGAAAACACGTTCAGCGCAGTGATATCCGCAATAAGCTTGCCGCCATGTGTTTTATACACTTCTTTTTGAGATCCATCTCCTGACAGACCAAATACTTCTTCAAACGTCTGTATGGCCTTCTCCGACTTGTCACATATGTTGTAAGCCGTCATTATGAGAGTCAAGGTTCTCCCATCCAGAGCCGCAGAAGCTTCCATTACCGCCTCAAGAACTCGATCCGCAACCTTGACAGGGACGGCCCGTTCTGCTGTGGCTTCATTTCGTGCGATGTATGTTCTTAGTAAGTCACGTGATCGCGAAAGAAGCATCTTTTGGGAAGCACTCTGATTCCCGGATTTTAGAGCTTGCTGTTGTAGGACTTGTGACGAGGTTGCAGTAGAGGTTGTTACTTTTTCCTTCGCGATACGAAACCCATCGACGGCATCCGACAAAACGTCTCTTGGGAGTGACGATAGCCCACTGATCGCAAATTGCGTTGTGTCTGCAGCTGCTTCGTTAGTCTCCTCTGCACGTTCAAAGCCAATACGAACCGACTGACCAGGCAAACGACTGGTCACTGCAGAAATGAGTCCATCCGTATTATACACTTGCCACATTTTGTTTCCTAGAGATGATTCTACAGAGACCACGCGATCACCTACACGCAGGTTATCAGTGACTGCGGAGCTTGCCTTACTGGAAATTCCCGTGATGGTGACGTAGCCATCGTCCGTGTCTTGCATTTGAGGGATTGGAGTTGGAGACATCAGACAAGGAAAATGGATGATAAGCAAATGTTTGGTAAAACAATCGTCCGTTCAGATTATTCCAACACAGGCGTGCACTCACCTTCAACATTGATCCCAATAGGACGAGACAGTGTTAGCTCAAACGAATTGATGTTATTCAACTGTTCGGTTCCTTCATGTACACCAAGACGCCTGAATTCAAAGTCCATAGTGGGGGATAGGACCTTGCGAGACGATATGGCAGAACGTACTCCGTCCAATGTGCTCTTGGGCCAGAGTTTCTAGAAAATTGAAAATAATGATGTTGGGAGCAGACATTATTTATGGGAAAGTGAATGGCTAAAATGAACAAGACTGAAGAGAAATTCCACGATATTGACTCACATTCCCAATCGTAGCCGAAGTAGCAATCAACACATCCCCCGCTCTCACGCCAGCCTCCCAAGCCAGCCCTCCCTTCGCCACACTCGACACCAACACACCATCAAACGTATCCTTGATAGTCTCCAATGCACTATTCTGCAACACTTGAATCGCCCCTCCTGATAAATTTTGGTTGCGTTCTCCGTTCTCGCCTTCCGATTCCAACACGGTCCGTCCCTGCAACTCATCGACAAAACTCTGAAATCTCAAGGTGTCCACATCCAGCGCCAATTCGCTCAATCTCTTGCCAGCATAGACCTGACGAAGACTCATGCCAACAGTGTTTTGAAGAGCGATCTCTTGTCCTTTGGCCACCAGAGACGCCAAAGCCTCCTCGCTCTTCTCCTGCCCATTGACATCCCCCGTTCGCTGTGCCGACTGTTGGGGACTGGCACGTATAATCGGAAGAGTGACGCGATACGGTCTGAAATAGTTCGTCTGTTGGCTATTGCGCCGTGCTTGAATGCGCTCTTCCTTCTTGGCCAGCAGCGATTCGACAGCTTCGTCGTCGTCGACCGGATTTGGTAGGAGACTGTCGATTTGTGATTCGACCAGTTGCATCGCCGCTCCTGGCGTCGGCGGCTGTTCGGAAGAGGCGGAGGAATGGCGATCGTCGTAGGGGACGGCGGAGTAACGTCGACTGTTGGATGAGCTGTGAACGCTTTGGATGCGTTTGTGGGTGTGGCGGGTGGGATGGGGGAATAGAAGGGCGCAGGAGTTGGATCCGAGATGAATTGCGGATGACGTGGAGGACAGGAGCAGCGTTAATGCTGCCGATTTGTATTGAACCATGATTTAGTTAGTTGTTCGGTTGTCTGATTTTATTCTTTTTTCACACAAGTGTACAGAAGCGATGATTGTTGCTTGAATCCGAAGTGGGAACAGGTAGCTACAGAAACAATAATGCATCAACTGATAAAAGGGCACGGCATATATTTCCGATTGACAGTGTGTTGTGCTTTCGGTTGATAAATTGTAATAACTGTCTGTCCAAAAAATTGTCACAAGAAAAGCGACAGAGAATTGATGCTCTGACGGTGCTGTGATGTCAACTGTCAACCTGATGATACAGCGGGACAACGCAGAGCTCTAATGAACTCAGAGCTCTAATGATAATCTGATACACCAGCCGGCACCGTCGTCGTCGAGGGCGCCAGAGCAGGGAGGAGAGGAAATGAAAAGAATGCACGGCGATTGATACAGTTTGTGTGATGAGTCACAACACAAAACAAACGAGAATATCTGTAGGCAGTGAGATGGCTTTGCGACTGGTTTTGTTGTACACCCAACATTGATTTATTACCTGCTCGTGCGTTTCTTCGAGGGCAAAAATCTTTGAACGCCTACCATACTCATCCTTGTTGAAGTGGAAAAGAACAGTTGGTTTTTGATAATCGGGATTATTTCGGTTCCACCGGTCCCGCGCAGTTCCCGCTCGTTCATGTGCATTTCCCGAGATTTCCAGTCACAGCTTCCCCGACGAGAGTCATCACATCACAACCGACTCGGTTGCCTTCGCGGCATGTCGGTGAAACAGAAAAGGCACCACCGCCCACCACAATCTATCGAGAATGGACCACCATCACAGCCAACACCAGCTTGATCAACAGCACAACGTCGATTCAGAAGATCCAGGGCAAAGCGCAGTCGCGGGACACCAATTTACGTCATCGGGGTATCAGAATCCGAATGCCCAATTCCGTCACGTCGCGCAACATCCACAACAAACCGCGACCATGGAACCAACGAATGAGCAGCAGCAATTGGAGGAATCCGTGGCAGTTGAACGAGAAATATTAAACTATCCCAATCTCGTTTTACAACAACAATTGACGCAAGCTGGATCTCATGCAGAAAATTATGAGCATCATCATCAACATGAACATGATGTGTTCTATTCTTATGGTGGCAATGCAGCAGGACAGCATCACGGAGATGACGACACCGAACGAATTCCCTTCACTATAGGCAATTATACAGACGTGTATGAGACTGCCATTGAGGCGGTTAAGCCTGCGTACAACATTCTGCACTATGGCACAGCTGGTAATACTGAAGCTCATTCAGACGAAGTCGCTCACATGGACAATTCGTCGCACAACGTTGATGCCGTTAATTCACTCATTGGTGCATATTTCGATCAGAGTGCTGAAGTCAGAGAAGGTTCATCGATAACTGCTGCGGAGGAGCATGCTCATGCCCATTCACATGCCTGCACTCAACACACTATCGCAGCAGAGAACGGCGGTGCGGATTCAAATAAACCCAACCAGCCAACGCAACTACCCGAGTTCAACTACGACGCCCAGCAACGAAATCAAGCCATGAATCACATGCTTACCCAACAATCTTATCCGCTTATCGGACAGTTTCAACCGTTTCAAAAATATCAAATCCAAGTCCCGACACAGCTCGCCGGCGTTCACCACTCGGCTTCCCTCGCAACAACGAACTTGTCACAACCGACGACAAATACTGGTACATCAATATCCCATGACTTAGATCCAATCGATGCCCGACGAGCCATGAACGACCTCCTCAAAGAACAAAGTGAAGTCAACGACGAAGTCACACGCGCCGAAGAAGAAGTACGTCGTGCCAAAGCGCTCCTGGAAAAGGCCACGATGAACAAAGCTTTAATGGACGAGCGCGTTCGAGTTACTGCTGACACATTGACCGATTCCTTGTTGAAAGAGAATACTCGCTGGAATTTAATGTATGAAAAATTGCGGGCCTTTAAAGAGAAGCACGGACATTGCGACGTCTCACGAAATCCCTATCGCAGCGTAGCCAAACGGACAAAACGGAATAAGGACAGTTCGGAACAAAACGATATTATTGCATTGGGGACGTGGGTGGGCCAAGTGAGACTGCAAGCTCGTCGACCCGTCGGTCATCCAGACCATATCGAACCCTACAAGGTAGTTGCATTGAATCGTCTCGGCTTTGACTGGCAACCGCGCGAAAACTACTGGATGGATATGTACGAGCAACTCAAACTTTACCTCGAACAGAACAATGGAAAAATGCCTCCGAGGACGATTAATTCGAGAAAGAATCCTTTGGGGCAATGGTGCGATACTCAATTGGAGAATTATCGACAGTTTCATCGTGGAAGCAAGAGAGCATATATTACCCAAGAGAAGATTGATATGTTGAATCAGATTGGGTGAGTGTTTTAACTCTATTGCACCAACTCCTTTTTGAACAATGGATGCCTGTCTGTAACTCTTTCCTTGTCATCAGTTTTGTCTGGGATAAAACGGGCCAATTGTGGCTTGACAACTACGAAAAGGTAACGTACAGGGTGTGATTGTTTTCTTTCTGTGAACCAAGCTCAAACCAATTCTGTTTCACAACTCGTCCAATTCATGACAGTTAAAATCATTCAAATTGAAACATGGCCACTGCAATGCAGTGCCTTCACTCCTTGGCGGGGACAGGTCCTTGTATCTGTGGGTTTCAAAACAAAGAAGAAAATACAGCAACTTTAAGAACTGCGAGAAGAAGGACACTCTGACAGAGAAACAAGCGGCTTTGTTGGATGAAATTGATTTTGCAAGCAGTAGTAACTTAGATGCATCGGCAGCTGCATCACAGGTTGTAGATGCTGTTATTATGAATCGCGGTCAGGATGATTGCGCTGACTGTGCTATGATGAATGCTGTTGATTCACTCATGGAGGGTGAAATGCAATATAGCTAATGCTGTGAAAGCAGCATGTATGGTTTCTTCCGAGATATCTGTAATTATATTATGTACTGCTTTTCGTAAACATCCTCTTTCGTCATCACTCCTACTATACAACGATAACGTTGAATCTAAAAATTATCTTCGGACCGCTGCCATCTTAATCGGAAATTTCAATTGAAGGCAATGAAGGGCGAAAAGTAAAATAAGCTGCTAACCCGAAAAAGGGTATATATTTTGCAACACTCCTCAATGGAGATAACTCCCCATCTTGAACACCCCTTCGTTTCAAATCGTCATCCACGAACCAACTCTGGAATGCTGCAAAGATGACCAAATCCACTATGAATGAACTACCAACTCTGTCAATACTGAGTAAATCTCCAAAGCTGGCGTATCTCTCGCTGAATCCACCATACTCAGGTCGGGCAAAAAGGCCCCACAAGATACTTGAAGTGCCTACAAAACCTAAAAATCCACCCAATGGTCTCCATTCGGCCACTAGTGTTTGAATATTTCCGTCGATATCTTCCCTGTGCACATTGGACTTCGTCTCAACAGTTCGTGTAAACAAGTATGGCAATAAAAAACCACTCGTCAAGAATTGCATCCCCACCAACATAGGACCAAAAGGTAGCAGGTTCGGTTTATCCTTTCGTTCATCAGATAAAAATCCAGCAAACATGGCCGCCCATGCCAATAGCAAGTTAAACACCCCCTCCAACATTGGGTGGACTACCGGAGAAAATGGCAAATGCAACGAAGGCGCAACCAAGAAGAAATTTAGTGACAAATCTCTTACTTCCTCCCATGTACGCTGTTCCAGTGCCAATGCATTTGCTCCAGGCAGGATACCGTCAGAAATGAAGAGTATGTACATGTAGGCCACCCAGATTGCCGCTGGAATAAATCGTACTGGCTCTGCTTCGAACCTGGATTTCAGAGTATTCCAATATCCTTGTTTAGGTGGGGCTTTCTCTGGAATTTCGAATCCCGATTCTATCAATCCGGTTTCTTTATCAATATTGTAGAATGAACAACCACGAGTAAAGGCCAATGGATCGCCATTATTCTCTACATGCCAAAGTACGCCTGCCTTGGATGTCGAGATAACAATATCGTCCACTACAAAACTGAACGATGTTGGTAAGCAGTCTTTTACGCGCAACAAGTGTCTTTTGAACTCATCACNTGGGTGTGAAGAGTGAGATGGCAGTGTTCATATCACGATTGTTCCATGCATCAAAATATCTTTCCACCACTGACATGTCGCTTTCGAGTGCTCTCGCGACAGTGTTATTTGACACGACAATGTTTTTATCTCCGATCAAGTTACTCACACTTTTCAATAATTTTAATCCAGCATCGCCAGGCTTGGGCGAGACAGGTTCGGCCACATCAAAGACTCGCGTTATTTTCCTTTCGCCACCGTCTTGTGATGATAAATAATAAAACGTAATGTGTGTTGAATCCTCAATAATTTGACCGCCTGTCGTGGCCATGCGGTAAATAACACATACTTTATTCGACATGGACACAATGTCGTCAACCACAATCACTTGCAAACTATCTCGGCTAAAAGTTGATAGTGGCGAAGAATTTGTATGCAACTGCCAATGCTTCAATAATGCATCTTTCCCAATGATTGGATTGTAATACGCTGTGTCGACGTAGTTGATGGTGTCATCAAAGTACTGGAGGAGTTCGGAGGGTGGTGCGCGAGAATTCAGTGAGTCGATGAAAGATGTGACGACGTCTTCATCTTTGGAAGATACGGGAGTGGCGATCGTGGGCGGGGCAAGGTTTAATAGTACATTCCCGGGATTGAAGAAATCGAGGACGGCGGATATTGGGTTGTAACTTTCTTTCTGTGCCATCAATGTTTGCCTTGATGACGGTATCGCAACATGTTTGCGGTAATGAGAGATCGCTGGTGGTGCACGCAAAGTGATTGCCGACGGAGCGGTGAAAGCTGTTGCGGCCAGAGGAGCTGCCAGGTTGACGACAATATTGGCAAACCTCATTGTGTAAATAAAGAAAGGCGCGTTATGAGAATTTGGTTGTGCAGGCGAGGTGGCATCCGGAATGACGAGATCGCGCACAAGCTTCGTCATTCATCTCACGACAGCTCATGATGACTAAGGAGTGATGGCAGAGATGACGCTGATTTGAGACAATTGGGACACCGATCATGCCCTTTGAAGTACCATATTCAAGGCCCCCAAACAGACCACACACAGCATCGCCTCTTGGAGGGGTGAACTCCTACCGTAGAAATCGGATTATAAGTCTCTACAAATGTCAAAAAGATAAAGATTCGAAGGAACTTAGGCTCCGGACGAAGTTAGTTTAGCCTCCATGTTAAATTTTAAATGTATCTTTGCTA
>JALLPD010000776.1:0-14298 GCA_036940065.1 Cyclotella cf. meneghiniana
CTTTTCTATTTTCTAGAATTGTCTAAAAAATATTCCTACCATTCGGCTTAGGTCATGCCCAAACGCTTGTTTTTCAAGTTAGACTCCTATTTTTCACATCATACATTCATGTCTTTCCTCCTATTATTTTTAAAATCACAATTGCCAACAATCTAATTGGAACAATCATCCAAAATTATGCCAATGAATTATGGAAAATTTTTGTAAATCATAAAAATATTATTTATGCCTACAGAGAAGCCTACCAGTGCTCACTACACAGGAATAAGTTATTGTCTTACAGTGTCTTAAGGAACCATAAGAAAAAAATAGCAAATATCATTCTTCTTACGGTGCCTAAAGGCAGCATAAAAAGAGTAGGGATATATATCTACCCTTGATGCAACCTGAGTGGTAGAAAGATGATCACAATACACTATTAAAATTTGTTTAAGTTTTGGGGTCATCGCTCAGTGGATTACACGGGCATATGGCTGAATTAAAAACCACTCTGGTGGATATTTAGCATTAATGTGGGCATATGGGCCCGGGTCTTGATTCAGGGATAGTGCCACCCAGTTTTGAAACTGGACTTGCCAGTCCCAATACTGGGACAGTTACAATTTGGGGATCCCACATATACATTGCAAGAAGCACCATAATTAATTTAGCAATTTGTTTTTGTTATTAATGCATAGACTTGCGTGTCTTCTGAATATCTCTTTGATTCTTCTTCTTGCTCCCTTAGAGAGAGGTGTTCACATCACTTCTTGCTATACCCAATTTTCATCAGAGTGGCCTGCTCACAGCAAAAAAAGGGGGCAACAAATTGTTGGCTGTGACGTGGTTTGATGGTATAACGAAACACCTAATGACATCATGACTCAGTCGGGACTGTCGTCTGTTGTATGGAACAATGTTGTTTGTTATAAGTCTGGTACAATTCCATGGATAGGAAATAATCTGCACACACGTTAACTACAAACTAGCCTACAAACCCAGTCTTTTCCTGTCTTCTCCACAAAATCAGTGAAAGTTATTGGTATTTTTTCATAGACGACAATTTTGCATTTTCACTACCTCTCTCTAGAGGTACTACTATCACACCATACACCTCTATATATTATTGCAACATACTCATCAGGGTGAAAATCAGTGAGTAATAACTCCAAAAATGCAAGTCCGCCACTTGGCATTGGCGTTCCGCTCTATACCTCTCCTCCACTACCCGATCACAACCTGCGCTTTCGCCTTTCACCAGAAACCAAAGCCCCAGCGTGGCAGCATGACGCTCCATTCCACTGTTACTGAGCCGACCGCCTCGGTCCCGTTGAGAACATCATCATCCAACCCGCTCCTCAGCTCCTGGAGCAATGAGCCCTTCCATCTCCCCCCCTTCAAATCCATCGAGCCGCATCACTTTGAAACTGCTTTCGAAATAGGAATGGCTTCCCACTTAGACGATCTGCGCACCATTGCCGACAGTACTGACGAATCCTTCGATTCCATTCTCGCAGCGTACGATCGAGCCGGTGCCCAGCTGAGCCGGATTTCTGCTGTGTATGGCAATTACGTTAGCAGTTTGAACACTCCCCAAATGCAGGAGGTTCAGAGTAAAATGGCCCCGCTGTTGAGTAGGCACAATTCAAAAACGTATGACATTCCAGGATTGTTTGAAAAGATCACCAGAATGAACGATATCAGGAAAGACAAAGTGGAAAGCGGAGAATGGACCGCAGAGATGGGAAGGTTGGCCGAAAGGGTTTACATCAAGTTTGTAAGGATGGGAGCGTTATTGGGAGAGAATGAGAGGGCAGAGTATGCAGACATTCAGGGTGAGTGTGGTATAGCTGAAGTTGATGTTTTTCTGATTGGGGTGTCTTTTTTATTCGAGAACGAATGATGATCATATTACTTAGACATGTCTGAAACATTTTTGAAGACATCTTTTCAATTCGTGACGTTCTGGATTTTCTTTGATCACTTATCATTACAAATAAACGTTCCCTCACATAATTTCGAATCCATTATGCTCTGCATAACACACAGCTGAGCTTGCCACTCTCCAAACCAAATTCATGCAAAACGTTCTTAAAGATGAAGAGGAGTGGGAACTCGTGCTGACCTCGGTAGACATGGATGGATGTCCTCCTGACGTGATTGCGGCAGCAAGAAAAGCTGCAATAGATCGAAATAAGACGGAAGATGATGCTCACCTTATTACTCTGGGAAGGAGCACCGTCGAACCGTTTCTTTCTTACGCCTCTCGCAGGGATTTGAGAAAACAAGTCTTTGAAGCCTTTGCGAAAAGGGGGGAACTGAATGCAGATCGCGACAATAAAAAGATTGCCGTCGAGATTTTACGGTTACGAAAGCGACAGGCGGAATTGCACGGAAAAGCATCATTCGCTGAATATCAATTGGAAGATACCATGGCTCAAACTCCTGAGTCTGCGAATAAGTTGTTGATGGATGTGTGGGTCAAAGCCAAGGAGGCTGCGAATAAAGAGAGGGAGATGATGGAGACATTCCTGAAGGAGAGCGGAGAATGTTTGGAGGGAGGCATCCAACCGTGGGATTGGAGATATTATGCCGAAAAGGTTCGACTAGCGAAGTTTGATTTTGACGAGAATGAGATGAAGCCATACTTCAGTTTGGATTCAGTTACTGAGGCCGTGTTTGATGTGTCAAATAAATTGTATGGGCTGAAGTACGTGAAGCGGCCTGATATAGTTGCTTATCATCCCGATGTCAATGTGTATGAAGTTCGTCGTGATCAAGAAAATGGTGAGGACCAGCTCGTTGCGATTTTTATTCATGATAACTACGCCCGTCCGTACAAAAGCAGCGGTGCCTGGATGAGTGAATATCGCACCCAGACAAAGAACCTCTTGCCCGGGACAGATCCCGTCCAATCTATTCCTATCGTTTCCAACAACAACAACTTTGCCAAAGGAAGTGAGAACACTCTTCTGTCATTCGATGATGGCATCACTCTCTTCCATGAGATGGGTCACGGACACCACGGAATGCTCTCTGATTGTACCTATGAATATCTAGCTTCGACCAGTGTCCTCAAAGACTTTGTGGAGCTCCCCTCGCAGCTAATGGAGCACTGGTTAAGCGAACCAGAAGTTCTTAAAAAGCATGCTAAGCATTATAAAACCAGTGAGGTCCTTCCGGATGACCTTATCAAGCGATTCAAGTCGGCTCAGCTCTTCAATGAAGGATTTGCTACCATCGAGTACACATCTTGTGCACTTTTGGACATTGCCCTTCATTCTCTCACTGAATACAGTGACGACTTTGATCTCGCCAAGTTTGAAAAAGACTATCTTGAAGAAATGGGCATGCCCCAAGGAATTATAATGCGACACCGCCCCCCTCACTTTCTCCATTTGTTTGCCAGTTCAAGCTACGCTGCTGGATATTATGTTTACATGTGGGCACAGGTTTTGGACAATGATGTCTTTGCAGCCTTCAAGGAGACTGGAAATGTGTTTGATGCGGAGACAGCGGAGCGGTGCAGGAAGTTCATTTATTCTGCTGGCAATACTATTCCTCCTCAGGATTTGTTTCGTATGTTTCGTGGACGTGATCCTGAGGTTAAATTCATGCTTGAAAATCGTGGTTTGGCCTAAAATGGTATCAGCTTTGTTCTGCAACCAACAAATAACACTCCGACCCGAACGGACTTGGATATTCATTTTGGGGAGTAAGATTTCGTAGGTCATCTTTTGGAAGTGAATGGCATACTCTCTAATCATGGTTTAAATATCACTTAGAAAGCTCTTGTGGTAAACTATAATCAAATATTCGCTGAAAGGATTCATTTTTCCATGGTCGCCGTAACAATACACAATTTTTAAGTCGAAGCTAACAGTTACAACTCAAACTCACTGTAGGCAAAAGTCTCACCAATTGAGAAATTATGTTATGGGAACCAACGTAAAATACTTGAGGGAGTCGTGTAGAATTTAATGTACACTCATAAATTGAACTTCCTTCAGTACACCCAAACCCCCCATATCTCCTTCTTATGCAAAATGAATGCCCCTCTTGTTAAACTCCGCCAGCAATGCCAAAAAATCATCCAGATCAAGCTTACTCGCTCTCTTATCTTTCCATTGTTCCAATGCCACCACTTCTTCTATTATTTGCTCGGCTCCCTTTTCTTCTTCTTCTTCCATCATGCTGGATTCATTGTTGTTGTTACTGTTGTTGAGTGCCTTTTGGGTACGACGATTCTCATCGAGCATTTCGATCGTAGGTTTTGTCAGAAGGACGGATCGTAGAGTCTTGTTTTTTCGGTTGAACAGCAGCCGAATCTGATTATTGAAAATGAATGCATGAGTTTTGAAATGAGTGCTTGCGTGCAAGGTTTTTGAATGCAATAATCATCAATAGACACAAGAACTGCATAGAAAATTCCCACAACCACATCAAAACCAGATATTCTTCAACGCACCATTCCGTCCCATTCACTAAAATTCACTGGGGGAGGCGGATTCCTCAACTCTATCCTAACGACCCTACTCTCTACCTTTGGCGGCGGCCTGAAATTATTCCTCCCCACCTTCATCAATTGATCTACCTTTGCCAAAAGTTGCGTATTGACAGATAGACGACAGTACAGCGCCTCGCCGGGACGAGCGGTGAGACGCAGTGCGAATTCCTCTTGGAACATCATGACGGCGCATCGGAACATGGGGCGATGCGATAACAGTTTGAACACTAACGCCGATGAAATTGGGTAGGGTACGTTGGCGACGGATACATCAAAGAAGGGGAAGCGTGTTTTGATGGCATCTCCTAGGATGATTTGCAGTTTGCGTTCTTGGTCTGTGCCCTCGACGCGTTTGAGGACCTCGCGCACCATGCGATTGTCGTATTCGATGGCCACGACGTGTTTGGATTGTTGGAGAAGAGGGATTGTCATATTTCCCGTACCTGGACCGATTTCGAGGACGACATCGGAGGGTTTGAGGGCGGCTTTGGCCACTATCGCAGTGACTACGGCAGGGTTTTTGAGGAAGTGCTGACCGAGTGAAGTGTTGGGCGCGATCAGGTTGGTACCTGCCGATTTTAGGTCTGCTTGATCCGCGGAGGAATTTTGGTGGGACTGCTCACGAGAGGACAGGGAGTATGGCGCGGAGGCGGTGGAGGGTTCTGAGCGGCGGTTGCGCTTATTCTTGGGCATGGTTTCAAATGTTGACGTTTATGGATTGGTCTTTCAACTGGACTTGGCGGCGGTTTCTTTGAGTGGGCCGGTGTTGGTAACGGGACATCAGTGGACATGACACAACATAAATTGGTTATGAATCAAACTAATCTTACAGGTAAGTCAATGTCTGTCCTCTGTCGTATCTTTCTGCCGAAGTTGTTTGTGCCGCAACCACCCACACAATGAGACAATGTCCTTGGATTCCCGATACTCCAAACATGATTTGCGCGAACCATGCCGAGATTCGCGAACGAAAGGGGGCGACAGTTTTTGCGTTTATGTCCCGCTAACTAGTACCTACGATGGGGCTTCTTTGTGTGCATGGGAGTCTTTGCGCCACCTCACTCGTCGTGTCAACGTAATAAGGTCTATCCTTTTGAAGGAAAAGTTTTGATAAGAAATACGCTAACTGCCACGGCGAGGGAAGACCTTAGTTGAGTGCGTAGCGGCATACGTCTGTGTAGGCGGAGTCAGAGGGCAGGAGGATTGGGGGCAAGACAAGAATTTTTTTATTGTGTATTGTATGGTACCGTACCGTAACTTTCTAGGTAGGTCTTCGTGTATGGTAGGTCATGCATGGTGTATTTATCACTACGCGCTTCTGGTGTTATTGCACTACACGAGGAAGCAGGCATAATAAGAAGACAGCACTCGTAACGAGAGACCTCACAGCCGCACAGTTCTTTATTGGGTTCATATCATGTCATCGGCCGTTTCACAGCGTTGTCCAGTCGATCGTCAGTGCACACAACACTAAATTTCTAATAATAACTTTCAGAGTAACCGCAGTCATTCATTCCATGCTTAAGCAGTGGTCATCCAATTAATCCTGTACTCTAGACAATGAAGAACATAATACGATTCTAAACAGAAAACTTCGTCGCAAATTGAAGAATCAGTAGAGAACAATGAGGACCAAACTTCCTCTTCCGCTGCTTCTTTGCCTCCTTTTGGCCATAATACCAAACAATGCACTCGGCTTTTCTCCGCCGTCGAGACTATCAACAACAACAACAACGACGACGACTAGTAGCAAACGCGCCAACACTGCGGATGGCACGCTTCTACAAGTGGCCACCATGGACGGCTCCATGTTCCTCGACGACAACAGAGGTGCACCGCCGCCCACTGCAAAGAGTTTAGAGCAGCAGCACCGCCAACAACGATCTCTGAAATACCTGACGGTGGCAATCGGCGGCTATCTGGCACTGTTGCTCCAAAAACTGACGTGGGAGGGCCTTCTGTCGTACCCTGCCGACTGCACTGCCGACGTGTTGGAGGCGTCGTGTCGCAGAAATCTGCCCGGCGGCATGGCATTAGGGACTGTTTTTGTTAGCCTGTTCGCCGCGTGTAGAATGATCGTCGGGTCGTCGTTGCGGCTGTCGTTTTCCAGTTTGACGGGGTGGTATCTGAAACGATTGGAGGCGGCTCCCCTGATTACCAAGTGCGTAACTGGGGCGTTGATTGCATTTTCGGGGGATTACGGTGCTCAGTGGTTCGAATACAAATCAGCGAACAGACCCATGTCCAACAAGCGATCCGATGCAGCGGGACGTTCCGATAACGCAGCATCGGAATTGATAGCCTCCTCGCCGCGAGCAGGATCGCAAAGAAGAAAAACCTCCGCCCTCTCAATACACGGCACCTACAATATTCGCCGAGGTATAGCCCGCTTCCTAGAATGTCTCCTCATCTCCAGTCCTCTCATGCATTACGGCTACGACCTATTCGAGCGCATTGTACCCACTACCTCTTCCTCCTCCACAGCCTCGGGGCTGTACGCCTCACTGGCGGCGGTATCCCACGTCGTTGCTGACTCGGTCTTCTTAGATGGCATTTTCGTCATGACCGGTATCATCGCTACGGGATTATTAGAAGGTCACCCACTCAGGAAAGTATTGCCCAATCTGCGAAACGTTTACGTTCCCACTCTCAAGGCTTCGGTCGTTACGAGTTCCGCATTGATGCCATTGCAGTTTTTAAGTTTTCGATTCTTGCCGGTGCAGTTGAGGGTGTTGAGTGTGAATGCAGTTGATTTGATTTGGACGGGGGTGGTCAGTTTCGTAAGTCATAGTGATTCTTCTCATCATGTTGCGGACGGAGGGTCGACCAATGCTTAAACAGGGTTTTTTTCGTGCAAAAGCAGTAGAACTCAAGGAAATTGTGTTTAGATTGTAATAATTAAATAGGTTGCTATTTGGTAGCATGCGTAGAGCATGGGGATGAAACTTCATTTCTAGCTCTATTGCATTCAAAGATATGGAAGCATTAGTGAGCTTTCACTATGTCAAGAACACTATCTTCTAAAGGAATACTGGTAGTCATCTAGCGAGGGTTCTTAGTATCAAACCAAAACAAGCGCAGTAAATAATCACTTCTTTGTAAAGAGGAGATTTTGATATTGAAATTCACTCCGTTGCAGCGCAGAAAGGACGCGACAAGAAGTACTTAACTGTTGTGTTAATTTTAGCTTACTTGTTCATAGTAATAATACATTATGGACTCATGGCGTAGTCCTATCTAGTGCACTTCTCTAACATTATCCACAAGTGGCCACAGGCTCAACAGCCGAGGAATTTTCATCTTGAGAATCTGTCTCGGGGACAATGCCCCCGTCTGATGATGGACGAGGCGCCACTTCGGGGGCATCACGCTGATCCCTATCTAACCTGCATCTTCTCGCAACAAGTTCTGATCGAGTAATTCCCAGAAGTTGTGCTTCGACAGTAGTGTCAGTGGACGAGGAGAAGGATGATCTCTTGCCTAATAAATGAGGCCCGTCCATCGATTCGAGTTGTATTAGATAATGCTTCACAATCATGAACTCATTCTCCACGTGGCCATGCTTCCTCCTCTTGCCTACGCTAGAAGATGAATGCGGATGAATCTTCGAATCGTTATGACCTTCGATACGACCACTATCCCAGCTCTCAATGCTAGTGACTACAGGGGAGACACTCATTCTACAAAAGATCTTGTCGTCTTTCTTTTTACGTTTGGCATTTGTATTGCCATCACTAATCTTGACTTCGCTGCCTTCGATTGCATGAGCTGTTACTTGTGGAGGAGCAAAAATAACTTCAACATTGTGGATGTGTCCATACCCCCTTGCTACAATGAGACGGTCAATTCTGAATCCAGCCGAAACAGATGTCTCATGCGCATTTATGGCAACGTTTCCGTCACTAGGAGGCTCTTGCTGGTCTTGACGCCTTGGATCATTGGCATTAACCACATTCACAGGGTTCGGACCCTCGTTGCCTTCCAACGAGCCCGATAACGAAGACATAGCATCCTTGTTGTTCGTATTATCGCTTCCAGACGAGTCACTCTCTTTGTTTGGAGGTAATCCTTCGGCTATGGCAATGATAGATGCGACTGGCTGTCCTATCACTATGTGAGAATTGATGCCAGTGAGTTGAGTAAAGGCAGCATTGGCATGCACCGCTAGAAAGGGAGGCAAGGCTTGGACGAGGAGCCTGTACGTTAGCACAATTCCAAAAAAATCAAACAATATTGTGAGATGAACACTCAAAGAAACGTTTCGAAATGCGTAAGTCCGTGTCCGACATACCTTGCAGTTTTAGTAAACGAAAGCACATCTTCCAGCGTGACAGGCTTTCCCGGCTCCAATGTCGTTGTATCATTCCTCGAACTACTCTCCGAACTATCCCTGATTTGACGCTGCCACTCCTCTTCATATTCTTTACGTGCTGACATTCGTTTCCTCTTCTTCTCCATCAACTTCTCTTCTTTGGTGATAACATTGTTATTGCTCTGTGGCTGTTGCGAGTCATCCAGGATTCGCTCGCATTCTTTCTGCATTCCATTAACATCCAACACGGCTGACTTTTTGCCACTATGATTATGATGATGAATCATTGGTTTGTCGGTCTCTTGTAGACTCTCCGTCCTATTCTTCACATCTCCATTTACAGCGGCAACTGAGGTAACAGTATTGGTATCGCTCGCAACGCTGTCCTTTTTATAGTAGGCACAAGCTTTATCGTCAGAATTGGAAATACCTTCCATTTGGCTACCCGACTCGGACTTGTTTGTGGCATCATTGTCATTTCCGCTACCCGTGCCACTGCCGCTGGAGTTGTTAGCCGTTGTCGTTCCGGAGGTATCAGTGACAGTCCTTGCAGCTTGATTGTTGGAGTTTTCCCCAGAGCCACTTTGAGAATCAGCTTTGCTGCGATCTTCACCGCTGGTGCCTGTGGTGGTATGAGCCCCGTCGTTGCGTTTCGTCTGAGCTCCGCCACCACCATCGGATCCAGAGGAGTCAACACTTGTACTGAGACTTGAGGCAAGAGAGGAACTCTCAGGTTGCTTATTAATTAATGGTTGCAATGGTCTCGGTGATCGATACTTGGCTGCATCCAATGCCACGGCTTCAATTCTCACGCGTTTTGATACATACTCTTCTGCGCCCGTGCCTTTTCTGTCGTCTTGCGCAGAAGCAGCAGCAGCAGCAGTAGGAACAATCGTAGAGGAAGAGACGGCACACACGGCCTTGGCCGTATTGATCGATACGGGAGAACAATTCTCAAAACGTCGCCTTTGATCCTTATGCTTTCGCTTCACTCTTGCAAGTACCACCATGGAAGAGGAGTCAGATTGGTAGACTTCTAGATGACTGTAAGAGTAAGATGGCGTTCGTGCCAAGGTTGCTCTTTGGGGCTGGGGCTCCGGTTGTTCGTGACGAGCCACGTGTCCTGAATGGTCGTTAGGATTTGTAGCGTTCTCTTTTTGCAAGAGACTTGCGCCATCGTTCGAGTCTTCTTTTTCCTCTTGCTCTTCAATGTTTCTCTTCTTATTTTGGTGACTAAACTCACTCTGTGAACTACCCCCACTACCACAGCCATTGGTATTACTCTCACTTTTTGTTGTGGTGAAGAATGAAGTAAAACCCGAGCTTGATTGTGCCTCATCCGATGCGACTTGAGACTGGTTAGCGGCGGCGGTCCGAAAGAGTGGGATCTTTTTTGATGCCATAATGGTTTGTGTATCTTGAAAGAATGGGCGGCACGCCTCCATTAGATTGGTGTAGCAGTGTTCTACGTCGTGTTTAGAAGCACATTGAGGGTCACCGGTCTTGTCGTTGTCTTGTTGGTTGGTTTCAGCCCTGCCAGAATCTTGCTTGGGACGGCCGTATCCACTGTCAGAATTCTGAGGTTGGTATAACTTTGTCATATCAATTCTAGGATCAGCGGGATCCACTATTCTAACACCGCCCAATTGAACTGAGCACCGCACATCCTTAGAAGGACGACTATTATGACCACACAAAGATCCGCGAGGCGATTGACTCTGATCTCCAGACAACGATCCTTTGCTCTCGACTTGATAGGGATAGTGAACTCTTGAGCGTTGTGTTCGGATCTCACTGTCGTCGGCATCGCCTGCATTGGCAGCAGCCTTATTCTGAGCCTCATTACTGCCATTTGCGGTATCACCGCGCACGGCCGCCTGAGAATGGGCCTGAGCCTGAAGGCTGACATTATACAAATTCATAATCTGGTCTATTTGTCGATTGACTTGCCTACTGGTGGCTTTGTTAGGACGGTAGGTGTGGTGATGATAATGATGGTGATGGTGGCTGTTGTTGTTATTACCAGCGTCATTATGTAATTCATCAACCTCTACTTGATGATGATGATGATGATGATGTCTGCCAAAGTCGACGGGCATGGCCCCGCCCTCAGACTCTGCCGCATTCATGTGAGCCAGCGACGAAGGACGGCTCAGCGACAGGGCCGTTCCACCGTGTTCGATGACATGCTCCGTTTTCTCCTCCTTCTCCTCATCTTTGACACGACGACGCCTCACGCTCTCTCCCCCGATGGCGTTGGCGGCGTCATCGCGAGGTTTTCGCTTCTTACTGGCCCCGCTCGAGCTGTCGGAAATGGACTCGTAATCTCCGCTGTAACCGCCGTTGGACGAGATGTTCGCGGTCTGGTCGCTTTGCGCGCCCGACATGACTTCCTCTGAGGTGGACGAGGAAGTGTCGTCCATTGTTTCCGCACGCGCCGCTGCTGGAGTGCTTTTGGCAACTCCTGCCGTCGTTTCGACGCTACCGGCGGCGATTGTTCCATTTTCGTTCGTTCTTTTACTTCTATCGTCATTGGGTATTTCTTGATCCTTATGGCAACGATCGGTCGTCCTTCTTGCATTGTTATTCGTATCATTGTTCATTGTAACATTCGTTTTAAAACTTTAATTGTATGGTTTCGTTCGTTGTTGATGATTATGCTATCAACATGCCCACGCTGTATGGGCGCTCTGTGCGTGTTTTTCGCATGTTGTGTTGATAATTTAGGTTCGTGTTTGCAGACAACACCGCGCTCAATTTTGTGGTCGTGACGGTGGAAAAGGTCGAAAGATGTCATCAAATGACGTCTCTCTCTCCGTTGTAATTAACTATGATTGGCTGAATCGTTCATGTGTGCTTCGTTTGTGAAAAAGTCAGTCGCTTATGACGTCAAATCTAACTTAACGTTTAGTGCTAATTTAATAGATGACTCCTGTTGCGAAAAATGTATATTCAAAGAGGGCTCTGGGTATATTTGGAAACGTTGAGATTTTTGCACATTTCAATACTGTTTAAGGTTATTGTAATATTATTTTTGTCGATTATTTCGAAACACCTCAAGTTGAATCAAAAAGTAAAAAAAGTTAAATGGAACCATTACGTTTTGCCTTACCCCTCAAAACTGCTCTGACAAGAGTTACGTCAGTCAACATAGCCTCGTTTCGCCACCCCGCTGCTTCCTCACGACACTTTAGTTGAGACGTCATATTTGGTAACGGAAAGGTGCGTCATTCAGCAGTACCACATCGCCCAACGCACTACAACGATGAGAACCAGAGGCTTATTACGATTACATTGTCGACATGATATCATGATTTTTTGTTCGCGAATCTGGTAAAATAATGAGAAAGGAGGTCGCAATTGTTAGGCCAAAAGCTAGGGAAAATGCAATTCTCCGCGAACTTTACAAATCGAAAAAATAAAAAAGCTCTTGAGGCCATTCGCCTTTGACTGGGTTATATGCTGGGTTAAACGCTTTTTTGGGGATCATAACCCACATTTAACCTATTTTGCCAGTGACCGTGTGGTTGACTCCACTGGGTTAAAAAACATAACCCACTGGGGGGAATCAAAATCCACTGGGTTTTAATCGTCAATTTCCCCCTGACGATTTTCTCCTACGGTTTAATTTTCGCAGCCACTCAATTTTCCCACCATATCTTTCCTCCGGGACGTCATGCCATCTTTTATCTGAATTCTCGGTCTCTATGCACAATATTTTGATTAACTTGCACTATCTGCTGATGACAACACGGATTGCTTCCCTTCAACTGGTGGGGCTTGCTTTGGAAACATGGAAGAGAGCGACTCCAGCTCCGAATCTGACCAAGAAACACTTTTGGAGGTTGAGACAAGGAAGCGTTTAGAGGCAGCATCAAAGAAGCCAAGCAGCAGTAATAACCAATGAAACCTGTGAGTCCTACAAACAACAAGAAAGCTTGTAAAAAGAAGAGTGATGCTGTAAGTGCTTGCTCTAGCTCTGTTCTGTTTGGTAGTGATGAGCTGTTGCTTGTTGCCAGGGAATTTATGAAGGTATCGAATAATGTGAAGTACTCTACAGATAAAAAGGCTGAGAAATTTTGGGAGGAAGTATATGTCACATTTGAGGAATTTGTTGCAAGTGTGAACAAAATGAATGAATCTAATATTGATTATTCTCCCATCGAACATGGCCGGGGGCTGAGTCGATCCGTGACTGCTCGCAGCGATGTATCCAACCAGCCATCCAGAAATTTGCAGGGATCATTTATAATAATCCCCCCACATCAGGAGAGGTCAAGAATGATGCCCTCATGGACCTGTACTACTCAAGGATTTGTGAGGTGTACTCTTCTCTCTCATACACCTATCTCAAAGGCTGTCCCAAGACAATTCACAAGCTGATGAAAGCCTATGACTTTCTTAGTCAGCACCCCGAGTTTGAAGTCAAGTTTCCAGTTGATGGGTCAAAACCACAACCAAAGCATCCAAACTCTTTTTGTAAGAACAGTGCTCCTGACTTTCTTGACAATTTGTCAGTTAATCTGTATGAATCCAAAACATTCGTGAAGCTACCATCAAGGAAGGAACGTCCAACCTGTAGAGAGCAATCAAAACAAGTAAATGCCCTCAATCTCATGGTTGATAAAGTTACCAAGAAGGCCAACTCCATGCTAGATAACACTTCCACACTACAGCATATGTGGCTCAATATTGAAAGTGCAATTGAGATGACAAGTAGACACATGAAGACAAATGCTGAGAACCAAATTATGGCTAATGCTCCATTTCCTGTGAGAAAGGCGTACTTTGATAACCTGTATTGTTCGAAGCAGAGACTTGTGCTGTTGAATCCAACAACCAAAAGAAGAAGGCAGAATTGGAAAGAAGAGAATTAGAGCTGAAGGGTCAGATGAGAGGCACTGCATAAGGTGGGCACCAAAGAAGGAATGATTACGGCCAAAGAGGTACATACTGAGGTAGAATGTTTGGACTCTCCTTGTACTCCTATTCAAGACACTAATATCCTTCATAACCAGTCCAATGGATACAGTTGATAGGTACAGAGTTGGTAGTGGAAGTTTACCATCTCTGTAGTGCAGAAAAGGGTGCTGAGTTTTCTTGCGTCCACAACCATGACAATACTGACTTCATGAACAAAGAGAAAGTCTTGAGACATGTCTTGAGGAAAACACAAAATATTCTGAGCCATACAAATGGGACTTGTTGGATGAGACGGGTACTACTGTCATTGAACATATCATTGAGGATGAGGATCAAGGGCCTAGTAAAGAGTGGGGTCCACATGGATGGTATCGTCATCCATCTTGAAAAGATATTGCATAAGTAAGCAAAGGTAAAACTGTACATGCGGGTCCGCCGGTTCCCATTCAATGATGATATTGGTAAATGTAGAAAACATTGGTGAATGTAGAGGAAGTTATGTTTTCACTATCACCTTACAATAGAACATTTTAATTACTGAATCAATGAAACAGTATAAATACTGAATTTTTTTAGT
>JALLPD010000777.1:0-14297 GCA_036940065.1 Cyclotella cf. meneghiniana
ACCATCGAGGAAGAGTGCAGTTTCATCAAATATGAGGTGTCTTTTTGCTGTAAGGAATCGATGGCGGGGATCCATTTTCTACACAGTCCCAAAACCGCATTCCCTGCCATAAAAATCCTAGTATAAGAATCAGAAAATGTACAAGAGACACCTTAAATGTTTCTTAGAATACTCTCCAAGGTGGTGATCACATCACAGTTGAAAAATAAAAGTATCCTTCACCTAATGTACTGCTGCATGGTTTTTATGGTATGGTGTATCATTTTTCTGCCAGTTTTCTGGGATGTATGGTGTATGGTAGGATACACCATGCCTCGCAATTTTAATGGTTGATGGGATGTGGGGTATGTATGGTACGTTTCATTGTGTGTTTGTGTGATGTGACATTATTATTATATCAACTAATATCTAGTAAGACGCCAAAGAAAAAACACACCAACCTACGCCAACTTCATTCCCAGCAGTTCCGCCTTCGACAGTCCACAACCCCAAGCTAGTAAAGTCTCCATCGACAAGCGGCCTGAATCATACTCATGTTGTGTATATCACCTTGTTAGATAACACTGAGAGCCAGCTTCATCGCCTCTACAAAGGTGAACATGCTGCTTGTTTCATTCATGTCCGGTGATAGCTCGACAGCGTTGTAACAGGCAGTGATTACAGCTGCTCTTGGCGATGAAATGCATCGTCACATAGTTTTTAACATATCAAAAAACACCACACACTGCGACACATTGCGGCAATCTTGCTCATAATACTACTCTTTCTTCATGGGTCGCGTTAAGCCTGGAACAAAGTTTAGACAATATTTCGCGAGCCTTCATTTTGTATTTTGTGATGGCTTACAGACACGACGGTGGATCATCTGTTTGGATCTGGGTCCTATATTTTTGTTGTCGTTGATTCATTTGTGTGCCTATAAAAACAGGATCTCTCATGAAAATTCTTGCTGACTGCTGTGATGAACGTCACCATAGAACTATAGCACCCTTTTAATTTGTATCGTGATGATGTCTCGGATTGTAGGGTTTCATTTGGGTTCTGTTTTTTATTTTCCAACGTTTCTTTTGAGAGAACACAATCCTCATCTAATTCTGTTCCCTTTCCGACGGTAATTGCCAAAATTACGTTCGGCCTTCACCAGCAGCATCAGCATCACAAATAATACATATCACATATAACGGAAAACATATATAATGGACTACCTCTCCTTTGACAGCTCGAATCCTGTCCACGGAGGAGAAGCCTTTGGATTTGGATGGTCTGACACCTCCACTTCCCAGAGTGTCATTGATGGAGGCGTGAATAGCAATGGTGGCATCAATGTATCCATTCTATCAGGGGAGAACATCCGAACAAGCATTGCAGGGGAATATTATGGAAGTGATCACCATATTGCGCAATTAGCAACACCATTAGATCCATTATTGAAGTATCTAAAGAAGACGTATGCGTCGAGCGCTGGACCACGAGATGTTTTTGGCTGTGCAGTTTCCAAGGAGGATATGGATCGGTGGCTGGATGTTTCGAATAATGGAACGTCGATGTGGAAGGAGAGTGCGGACGATGGCGGAAGGAGGAGATCATTGGGTGGTTTGAGTGTGCACGATGACGCGACTTTGGCATCTTCTTTGCGAGACCAACGCCATCCATTGACAGGAGGACAGACAACATATGCCCCTATGTCGTTCGCTTCTTCTCAAACGGGTTATTTCGCTGCAACGCTGGAAAATCCCATGCAACCACAAGAAGCATCATCATCATCCCTTTTCGTTCCAACCCAACAGCCCAACACCTGCCTTGGCACCAACCCTGCCACAACAAACAGAAAAGAACGGAGACGAATGCCCGATTTTTGCTACTCACCAACAACCCACGTCGAATACCTGCTGCGAACTACTCCCCATTTGAGACATTTGACGACAGGACCCACAGACATGTCTGGCTCGGGAACTTACGGAGAGTCCAAAACCTTTATGCACAAACTGTTCAAAGGCAGCACACAATCTAATTCCTCATCCTTACCAGACGTTAGAACCGTCGACTACGGTACCTCTATTCTCCGTCAACGTGCCAACCGCCGCGCATCCCTTGAACTCGCTTCATTCCTCCGCACCCTGTCCAACGAAATGCCTCACGACAAATTCGTCGCAGTTGAATCCGAGGTATACTCTAAACTATTCTCCCTTGTCCATTCCAAAACCGTCCGCGCCGATGAGCGCCTCGCTGGAGTGGCGGCGCTCGATGCTCTGTTGTCGGTTCCCTCGTTTGACCAAGATAAAAAGGCAATTCGTTTTGGCAATAACTTGTCCAATGGACTCAAGTCCGCGGTTCCTACTGACTATGAGTTCTTGCATGCCGTTGCACGTGCTCTGGGGAAAATGGCATCGAGCACTGCAAACGTTGACAGAGTCGAATTCGAGATAGGACGAAGTTTAGAATGGTTGCGATCCGACAGGAGTGATCGAAGATTGGCCGCCGTGTTGGTATTAGGGGAGTTGGCGCGAGAAGCACCGACCGCATTTTACGGAAAAACTGAAAACATCACTGGAAGTGGTGTGGGAGCTGTCAAAGACGGACTATTTACGGGATTGGGAGATTTGGGTTTGGGCGGGACCAACGAATTCTTGGATAATATTTTTCCCGTGCTTAGAGATGACCAGCTTATTGTTCGTGTCTGTGCCGCGGACGCTTTATCGGAGTGTATCAAGATTTTGATGGAGCGTCAACCTCGAATGATGACAGCTCCCCTTTGCGCATTGTATTCCGATATGATCTCTGGATTAAGTCTTGATGGAAGCGAAAAAACAAGCAATGGTGAGAGGGCATTCACTATTAAGAGCAGAGACTCCAAGGGACCTGATGCCACCGCAGCTGCGAATGCACATGGATCACTCCTTGTTGTTAGTACATTCCTTGATCATGCAAAGAACTTTATTATGCCTCGTGAGTCGAATCTTTAACCGTAGGCTTTCATGCTCTAATGTACTTGGCGTAATCATCTCTGTTATGTTTTCTTTTTTTCTTTAGGTTTTGATGAAGTCTGTGCGGCCGTGTTGGATTTCATTGATCACCCATTCTCTCTTCTAAAACTTGAGGTTGCACGGCTTATTCCGAGGCTAGCACAACAATGCCCGGGGGTTTACGGAATGAGGTATCTGGAACGGAGTCTTGATTTTTTGGTCGCAATCGCAAGAACAGCTCCGTCGCCGAAGGGAGTCGACATGAGACCTACTGCGTTCGCATCGATAGGTCTGCTTGCCATGGCTATGCGTGACGAAGAAATGCCTCAAGTTACTATCGTAAGTACTGGTCCTAGTTCTGATGTCATGGATGGAGATGCTATCTATCATTTGGTTGAATTAAAAGACAAAAGTGATATCCATGCAAGAATGGACGATATTTTTTTGTTAATAAGTGAAAACCTGCGGAGAAGAAATCTACCAAATGCACTCAAAGCAGATATTCCAAGCAGTTCTCGTTGTGATGTGTTGGGTTGCCTGGCAAACATGGTCGAGGCACTTGGCGAGCTTTCTTCTCCCTATATCCCCGAGCTCGTTGAGGATCTGTTCGAATCTGGACTGAGTGAAAACCTCATCAAATGCCTGCAATCGATTGCAGCGAGCTTGCCATCAGAACAGATGGATATCGAACGTCGATTGCTCAATGAAATATCGTGTTGCCTCACTGGCACAAAATCGCTGGACATAATTAGCAGTCTATTCTCGGAGCAGGGAAGCATCAATGTTAGGCCATCCTTGTCGTTTATGAAGGAATCTTCTCTGGCAATAGGGCTCACATCATCACCAGGTACTCTCCGACCTTTTGACAACGACTTTATGAGTTCTATGTCGCTGTCATCAATGAATCCGGCGCTGCGTCCTAAGAAAATAGCGATGCCTGATTTTTCTCGTCCCGAAACCGAACCTCAACAAATAAAAATGGACAATGATGAAAATTGTCGTGAAAATGGGAGCATCGTCATTAACACTTCACAACAACCTGATGCAGTTTACAAGCTTGTTCTTAGTTTACGAACACTCAGGACAATCGGTGCCTCCTATCTGCGTACAAATATTTCAGATGGGAATAACAATATGCTTCTTCCATTCCTACAAAAAGTTATCTCGGAATACTTAACTCACCCATCTAGTGATGTTAGACAGGAAGCTGCCATAACATGTTCTATGCTACTCCTTCCTCTCAAGCATCATCGATCAATGGAAAAAATCGAGCACTCACTTCTAAGATTTGATTTGTCTTGGGTCTCTGCAAGTATCATGGAAGAGGTTCTTCAGAAACTGTTGCGTATGGCAGCATCGGACTCTTCTCCTGCAGTACGGCTGTGTGTAATCCGTGGTCTAGATAATAGGTATGATGCCTATTTATGTCAACTTAATCTCCTATCTCCTCTCTTTTTGATGTTGGAAGATGAAGCTCTTGCAGTAAGAGCATGCACACTACAGCTGCTAGGCCGCCTTGCACGTCTAAATCCTGCATCGATCCTCCCTATGTTGAGGAAAGTTTTGATTGATCTCATCATAGAACTCAGTTGTGGTGCTGGTAACAGCGGTGGTCGAGAAGCTGCAATGCGACTTGTCGTGGTTTTCCTGCGCGAGGAAGCGTTGCAAAGGCTGATACTAGGGCCCGTTGTGTCATCAATCATTGATTCGCTACCACTTTCTAATGTTGCGCCGCGATTGGTTTCAATATCACTAGAAGCCCTTGGTGAACTTGCGATAGTCGCTCAAAGTTCAATAAATCCTTGGATGCAAGAGCTTATTCCTCAAATTCTGAACAACATGCAAGATCAAAATAGCTCAAAACAACGAATCAGCTTGTCGACGATGGGAAAAATCGCTTTTGGGACTGGGTATGTCATCACACCTTATGTTGAATATCCGCAGTTGCTGTCCCAAGCCTCAGATATCCTCCCGACGACAAAACGAGCGCCGTGGGAGCTTCGCAGAGAAGTCTTCAGATTATTTGGGATACTCGGAGCTTTAGACCCGGATAGGTTAGGATCAAGTTCTCACAAGGCGAGGGGCGGGGGAGTTGGCGGGCCGGGTTATTTTGTTGAGTTTGAGGACGATGACGAAAATTTACTCTCAAAACAACCTCTATCAGCAGTACCATCATCGCCAAAAAAAGGTGCCTACAGAAACCAGAGTGACCTTCAACCAACACTGTCACCCGCAGTGTTTGGTGGACGAAATGTCTCATTGTCGGTGCCTGAATTCCGTGCTTCCAATAGTGATTCCAAAGGACTTCAAATTCCCGCAGATGGGATGTCCCACAGAGGCACCCACAAAAGTTCCGACAATGACGAGCCTGCCCACTTGTACATGTATGAACAGTATGCAATGGCATCGCAACCGTTGTCTGTGATAACCTCTCAAAGGAGACTAGTTCCATCAGATGACGACTTCTATCCAGCAGTTGCGATAGCTGCTCTGATGAAAATTCTCAAAAACCAGTCACTTTCTAACCTCCATGGAATGGTAATGAAGGCTGTAATGTAAGCATCGCTGCATAAATTCAGCTTGTCATAACATTTCTTTTCGTTTCGAATACACTTGTTTTCTTTCCCTTCCATATTTTTTATTAGGTTTATCTTTAACGCTCTCGGCATTCAGAGTGTTCCGTGAGTATGAACAACCTTACGCGGAGAGTTTTCTCGGTCACGAAACTCTATCGCTTTCCTGTGTCCTGACCATATCATCTCTTGTTACTTTCCAGATTTCTAAAGCAAATAGTACCTCACATTATTGCGACGATCAGAGGTTCAGACCAACCTGGCATTCGCGAGGCATTATTGCAACAACTTACGAGTTTGAGTTCAATTGTTAGAGAGCATCTGAGGTTAGAACGACAGCTACTATGAAGATATTGTTGATCAGCCACACATTATTGACATCATCTTAATATTTCCACAGGCCATATCTGAATTCCATTTTTGAAGTGGTGGAAGAATTTTGGTTCAGCAAGCATCTTAATTCACTATGCACACTAGTGGAAAGAGTTGCAACTGCAGTCCCAGATGACGTGAAGGACTATACACCACTACTTGTCCGATTAATACTAGCTAGCATCGAAGATGTCGATACAACTAGTTCCTCATCCATTGAGATGGAGAGGCTTGTGTTAATACTGAAATTTACTCGGCAATGTACAAGGCACGAATTTTTTCATCTTCTTATCCCAGCGTTAGTTCGTTTGACAGACTTGTTGGTAAATCCTGATCCTGATGGAAGAGAGCGAAAGCGCTATTTATCACCTCCAAATAACTCAAGCAGGTCAAGTATTGCCGTAGAAACAGTCGTGACAATATCTCTTCTTCTGCAAAGTCTTGAAGTCAACACGCCATCTTTCGTTGAAACCAGTATCAAGTCAAATAGCTCGCTTCCTGCGCGTGTCGTCCAGCCCTTTCTACGAATGTTGACTGGAGATGTCCTCCCAAACAAGGTCGTTGGGACGGTCATGATAGAGTGCATCCTTATATGTGCTCGGCAGCTTGGAGCAGGACGTTGGTTGTCTTTTTATCATTCTATGGCTCGTGATACCATAGAGAGTTGGCAGATCAATGTTGGCATAGAACGTACGGCACTGATTGGGGAATCAGGTGAGCCAACCGGAGAGACATCTCGGTCTCAATTATCGTCACCCACCGAAGTTTATGATGAGGTCGTCGCAGAAATGATGACCAACAGCTCAGCACGCAGTGGTTTGTGGATGGCGAATGAAGACGATGGCTCGCGAAGCGAATTTTCACTCGAACGATCAAGAGTTTCCGAGGTCTCACTGTCTGGCATGGTCGAGAGACTCAGATCAAAGGATACCCCAAACCCACCATTCATTCAATCGATCACAAATGTTACTACACAACGTAGCATCAACGTAGAGAAACTTCAAAAGTCATGGGATGTGTCGCAAAGGACTTCGAGGGAAGATTATGACGAATGGATGCGAAGATTTTCTATCCAATTATTGCAAGAGGCCCCTTCTGCTGCACTCCGAGCATGCGCTGAACTTGCAGCATCCTATCCACCCCTCGCTCGTGAGCTCTTCAGTTCCGCATTCGTTTGCTGTTGGATGGAACTGAGCTCCACCTCCCGCTCCAATCTTGTGTATTCACTGCAACGAGTGTTTGCTTCAGAGGCGTCCCTCGAAATATTACAGTTACTTTTGAATCTGGCAGAATTTATGGAGCACGATGTAGATAACAAGGGAGCATGTGGCGGCCTCCCCATTAAGATAAGCGTGTTGGCTGAGTTAGCTATAAAATGCCGTGCTTACTCGAAGGCGCTTCATTACAAAGAGCTGGAATATATTCAAGAGCGCAGTTCATCATGTGTAGAACATTTGATAGACATCAACAAAAAGCTGGACTTGCCAGAAGCAGCTCTGGGCGTGCTAAAAGCTGCCAGAATGGAACTGGAGCGGCGAGGTGCGCAATCTGCGGTGTTTGCTCACCACAGAACAAATTCTCGTGATACGAAGAATTTGGCCTACAGTGTAGTCGCCAGTTGTGACTCAACTGCAAACGAGTTAAGCTCGTGGGCTGGCAATGTCATGTACGAGTCATGGCTAACGAAACTTGGATCTTGGTATGTTGCTAAATCACTGTTAAATGTGTGTTACTCGAGGTACCGCGGCTCACAACTGTTTTCGTTTCAGGGCCGAAGCCCTGTCAATATACGAGCAAAAGCTAGTCGACAACCCCTTTGACGTAAACTCAATCTTAGGGTGCATGCACTGTTACGATGCACGAGGCGACTGGCAACGAGCTCTCAATTTAGCCGAGACGAGTTGGGCGGCAATATCGGAACTACATTCAGCAGAATCTCATCAAGTGACCGAACATTCAGGAAAGGGAAGGAGAAGAACTCTTCAAAATCGTAGGCGCGCACTCAAGCTGTGCGCCCAAGCTTCATGGAGACTTGGGAGGTGGGATCTACTGGAGACTTTTACGTCACAACTTGTCGACGACGAGGGCCATGGTTCAATAGATATGATATCAACGTCGCGAGGCAACAAGTCGAATGACCTTGAGCTTGACTTTGACTCGTATTTTTATCGATCGGTTCTTCACGTCCACCGCGGAGAATGGGAACAAGCGGCAAAGTCGATCGATTCTGCCCGTCGGGCGATGGACAGCCGCTTCACAGCACTTCTTTCCGAGTCTTATAAACGTGCATATCCGAGCATGGTATCAGCTCAAACCCTTTCCGAGCTAGAAGGTTAGTGTTGGTCGGACTTCATGCATCGTTCTGACGTTTGGTATACTAACGTTTGTAATCTGCTGAACCTTCAACAATGCATGAAGAGATTATCAATTTCCGTCAATTTGAAATGCGCACGTCGCAACGTGCCCATTTGCATGCTGCGAATCGACCAAACGAAAAAGAAGCACGGGATCATCTTCTTGAGGTCTGGAGACGTCGACTAGATGGCTGCCGCGTTGACGCTGAAGTGCACTCATCGATACTAGCGGTCAGATCCCTCATATTAGGTATGGAACGAATGCACTGTATTATAATTTTGTCTAAAGTCTAAAATCTACATTCGTTGCGTCGCTTCTAACTCTTTCCAAACCAGGGCCAACTGACGAGGTCGATGCAACAATAACATTAGCAGCTCTGTCACGTCAAGCAGAAGCTTTTCGTCTTGCCGAAAGAACGCTTCTAGATCCTCTTGAAAAGATGAGTTGCAATTTAACTAACGGCAAAATTTTTGGCTTTGACGTCCCGCCGAGTTTAGTTTTAACACCTAATTTTGGACTAGAGCGTGTAGTAAACGGTGAAATAACCATCCGACAGCCGTACGGAAAAATGCATGAAGCGTATTACAACCAGTTAATCAAGGAGGCTGGAGGCAATGAGAGGTAAACTCAATGCTTTCTGTGTTTTCATGTATTCCACTCCTATCACTCCTCACGATGTCTCATCCTCAAACTAGGCTGTTTGTTCAGCACAAGCTCTATTTTGCATACATAAAGCATTTGTGGGCCACTGATAGACGAGACGAATCCATCACTAGACTTGGATTGCTTTGTAATGTAGTTGGTAAGGACTCAAAAATAACCGGTTTCTTGGGATGGACTTCGTAAGCTCATTTTTAACCCAACTTCTCCTGACCTGCAGATTTAGCAGCTCATTGTGGACCGCAGCAGACACAAATCGATGCTCTTCGCGTCGGGTGTTGGTTGAAATACGGGGATTGCAAACTCGCACTGAACCCACCAGGAGAACCTTTGTCTGATGCTTTGGCTACTGATGTTATTTTATCATATAAACGAGCAACGGATGCACTCACTGATGACTACAGGGCATGGCATTCTTGGGCCTTGATAAATTTTCGGTTGGCCGAACAAATTCACGGTTCGGACAAAGATCAAAATCCGAAACCCAACGCGGAATTGATGATGCTTCGAAGTCACATCCTTGCTGCTGTGAAAGGTGGGAATGGACTCTGCTTGAAGACTCCTTATCTCCAAGTACACTTACCCTGTTGACTTCTCACTTTTTCAAAGCATTTGTTCTGGCAATCAGCATCGGGACCAAAAGATGGAGCGCATCAGTGCAACAGGACATGCTGAATCTTCTCACTTGTCTTTTCAAATATGGCGAGTTGCATGATGTTTCGAGGACAATTAATGATGGCCTTGGTGAGCTGTTTCCGTGCTAGAAATTCTGATCACAAATCGATCAATCTCATATTTCAACTTTTATGCTTGCTTGCGTGCGTGTTAACATGCAGTATCGATTAAGATAGAAGCGTGGCTTGGCGTTCTTCCACAACTTCTTGCAAGGATTCATATCAAATCAAAGTCCATTCGATCCGTATTACATCCGTTACTGGTGCGTCTTGGTGCGAAGCACCCCCAAGCATTAATGTATCCCCTTTCTGTCTTGTTGAAATCACCTGTAAACGAACGCAGAGTTGCTGCAGAGTCTCTTATGAGTTCTCTCAAAAGTCATTCGAATGCTTTAGTCGAAGAAGCTCGAATGGTATCTAGCGAGCTGATAAGAGTTGCGATTTTGTGGCTAGAGTTGTGGCACGAGGGGCTCGAAGATGCCAGTCGCTTGTATTACGGAGAAGGAAACGTCAGCGGGATGCTCGATGTTTTGCTGCCATTGCATCAGCAGCTGGAAAAAGGCGCTTCCACAAGACGTGAACACGAATTCCTTAAAAGCTTTGGAAGAGATCTCTCTGATGCACACGGTCACATCAAAGAGTACGTGAGATTGATAACAAGCAGTGGACAATCCATTCCAATACGAGGAGGTTTCATGTCCGAGACTAGTCATTTAGGACGATCGGCTTCGCCAGCAAACGTAGAAGCAGAAGCTGCCCTGAACCAAGCGTGGGACTTATATTATACTGTATTTCGTCGTATAAACAAACAACTCCCTGGAATGACAACATTAGAACTGGACCAGTGCTCTCCAGCTTTGTTTAAGGCAAAAAATCTTGAGCTATCTGTTCCGGGGACATACAGTGTTGATGGCAGCTATGTCAAAATTGAACGATTCGTCACCAGTGTTCAAGTGATCACCAGCAAACAGCGCCCGCGTAAGATTATTATCCGTGGAAATAATGGCAAAGACTATGTCTTTCTCTTAAAAGGGCATGAAGATTTGCGACAAGACGAACGCGTAATGCAATTGTTTGGACTTGTAAATGCCCTGCTCGCAAGAGACAGAAGAACCAACAAACATGATTTGAATATACAGCGATACGCAATTGCACCTTTATCTCACAATGCGGGTGTTGTTGGTTGGGTTCCGCACTGTGACACATTGCATTGCTTAATTCGCGATTACCGCGAGGGGAACAAAATACCTCTTAATGCGGAGAACAGGGAGATGCTGGCTTTGGCCCCAAATTATGACAGCCTGACAGTGATGCAAAAGGTTGAGATATTCACAGAGGCTCTAGCGCGAACCACAGGGCAAGGAAACGACCTCTATGAGGTGCTGTGGATGAAGAGCACAAACAGCGAGGAGTGGCTAGAAAGGCGGACAAATTTTACTCGCTCCCTGGCAGTAATGAGTATGGTAGGCTACATTTTGGGTCTAGGCGACAGACATCCATCCAATCTCATGTTAGATCAAGTCAGTGGGCGCGTTCTTCACATTGACTTCGGTGATTGTTTTGAAGTTGCAATGCATAGAGAGAAGTTTCCCGAGAAAGTGCCTTTCCGTCTAACTAGAATGCTTACAAGGGCGATGGAAGTCTCTGGAATAGAAGGAAGCTATCGAAGTACGTGCGAGAAGACTATGTCAGTGTTACGAGACAATAAGGATTCATTGGTAGCCATGCTTGAAGCCTTTGTATATGATCCTCTTATCAGCTGGAGGGTAAGTTTATTAATGATTATCGAGCCATTATTTCCGAAACATGTCACACTGCTTCTCTCAAACACGTCTCTTTCAGTTGTTGGATCAATCCTCAGGAGAAGCGGCAGAAGAGAACGAGACTGTACCTTCGGCAGGAGAAGAATTAAAACCTACAAAGAAAGACATCCAACATGCATCAGTACGCAGTGCCTCAAGTTCCGCTGTTCATACAACTTTGCCAGAGCCGATCCATGAGGGAAAAGAGGACGATGAAGATGAAGATGACGGTGACAATAGAAACCATGCCTCTGAGGATAGCAGTGATTCCTCTCAAACAGAGGAAACGGGGATTGATACAGTGCCGTTTTCTGTGAGGCCATCTGAGTCTGCACAACACGCCAAGTCTCTGCAGATGTATTCAGACATGAAAGCCCTTGCTGCAAATTTGAGCACGTCATCTCGTATCCAAAGTTTAACTGGATCCGCAGTTGATCCCATGATAGAAATCACGCGTTCACGTGCTGACAAAAGTATACGACAACGAGAGCTTCTGAGCTTGATAGATAGAGAATATGGTGACACCAACAATGAAGAAGCATTGAATGAAAAGGCATTGAAAGTTATCCGACGTGTACAGGACAAGCTGACTGGCACTGATTTTCACGGCTCTGATGAAGTAGCAGACCCACTAGATGTCCCAGAACAAGTCCAACGGTTAATTATTCAAGCCACTAGTAGTGAGAACTTGTGCCAACTGTTTATAGGATGGTGTGCCTTTTGGTGAAACTGACGTATGCATGCCCCAAGTGGCGTTATGTTAGAGTTAGGGAACACTTCAGTCACTGGCATTAACTGCTTTGTGGTGATTTAATCATAAATTGATGCTCTCTTTCCTTGTATGTTTGGTTGGATCTATCACGATTGTCACAGGTTGAAATGACATGAACGCCTAGTAGATTACACGGTTAAGGCGATAGTGTTCCAGTAGAATTAGTGTACAAATTCTTCAGGTGCCGCCAAAAAGAACTGGCAGCACAAAGGACTGCTTGTCACGTAAATTAAAGCCCAAATGTTCTATGACCTACCCCAACCCTCTATTGCCCAATAAAGCTATCGGAGACCATATTTTAACCCAAGTCTGTCACGAAAACAAATAATTCACAACCACAACATACTCATTCACTCTTGCATATCCTTTACACCTCCACAATGGATTTCATTCTCTTCCTCATCTTCGTCATCCATGTGCTCCATTCTCCACCGTTTCAATGCTTCCGCCTCATTATAATGCTTTTTCCTATGATCCCTAAACTCCCTTTCATGCTCTTCCTGCTTCATTTTCATTTTCCTAACTGCTTCTTCTCCCTCGCTATCACTCGCCCCATCGCGACTGGGAGCCGGACTCACGGAACAAGCATCTCGTTTGTTCGCCACTGCTTGGAGTTTGGATTCCAGTGCGTTCCATGCGAGCGATGGGGCGTGAGGTGAGTTCTTTTCATCGGGGGAACGCGGATGCCGGCCGGAGGAAGTGGATTGCTCGTCGTCAGATTGGTCGTAGTGTGTATAAGGGGTGTTGGGTTCGTCGATCTGTTTAAGTGGGGATTGAGATTGTAAGTTTGGTGAGGTGGATGTCCGATGCATGTTGTTTGAAGAGGCTCCGATAAAAAAACACCAATGAACTTAAACGACAAATGACAATCAACAAGATAAATTTTCGACGGACGACTATCTTCCGGTTACATTAGTATACATAAACAAGGAAGACAACGCGGTCACAATCCACTGCACATGCGACAAGATCACTAAAAGAAGTGGGCAAATGTACATAGAAACAACCATCGAAACAAAATAGTTTCCAGACAGAGTGATCATTTCACATCGAGAGGCTATAATGAATACCCAAGATTCGACAACGAACGTATACGCCGAGACAAAGCCGCGAGATTGAAGCGGAACAAAGACATGCTTTAAACGCGAACTGCTGAATAAAATCGAATGCGAACCCGACGGATACACAGCCAAGAGCTCTAAAATTTCCCCCAAAATTTCTCTTCGTCGAATGTCATCTTCTTGGCCCAAAATGGCACAGATTTCTGTTTCTCATTCAAATATCTACATGATTTAAGCACAACACTGATCCTCTCAATGAATGAAAATCACGAATACATCGAAAAATAGCGTTTCAATAAGTAAAATTAAGAGGAGTGCTCCCCAATGAACAAATGCGCTCAAATCAATCTCTCCAAAAGCAACGACATGACAATGAAACAAATCGAGAGGTCCCATCAGGACAGACAACGCAATTATCTGAGCGGCCGAAAAAATAAACGGAGAAAGTCACAAGCCACCAACCTTCATCCTAGTCCCCCTCAATAAATCATGCTCCTCAATCGCATGTTCATCCCATGTCAAATGTTTCTTCTCGTCTCTCGTCGCCGCTTCTGCCCTTGCCGCCGCGGCAGCAGAGGATGTCAGGGCCGTCTCGCCGGGATGCTTTAAAACTGGTTTTACGGGGGGACTGCCGGGGGTGAGAGTGTTTAGATTGGTGGTGTCCATGATTTAGGTTGACTCGTTGGGGACGGTGTCTGGTTTGTCTGTGTATTTTTTTGGATGTCTGGTTTTGGATGCTGGATGATTGCTGAGTTGTGCCGTGATGATGTGAATTTCTGAGATCGTTCTTCTGTTTGTCTATATTGTTGTTGAATCCGAAGCGTGGAACCGGGGTAGGAGGTGACATCACTAGAGCAATCCCGAAAGTCCCCAAGTTCCTAAATCCTTAACCCTAAATCTAAAATCATATATTTTCAACCTTCCCTAATCTACTTACCTTTAAAAGCGGTGTGATGGACAAACCCTAGCAATAGACACACTTAACCCCGGTCCACCTAACACCAACAAATTAAGACTGGGCCTTTAGAAATGCATAGTATAGAAAAGTTACCTCATTAGGGTTAT